>CAUYLG010027766.1:0-26868 GCA_963573385.1 Cacajao melanocephalus | reverse complement strand
ACTAACAGTGTAAAAGTGTTCCTATTTCTCCACATCCTCTCCAGCATCTGTTGTCTCCAGATTTTTTAATGATCACCATTCTAACTGGCATGAGATGGTATCTCAATGTGGTTTTGATTTGCATTTCTCTAATGACCAGTGATGATAAGCATTTTTTCATATGTTTCTTGGCCGCATAAATGTCTTCTTTTGAAAAGTGTCTGTTTATATCCTTAGCCCAGTTTTTGATTGGGTTGTTTTTTTCTTGTATATTTGTTTTAGTTCTTTGTAGATTCTGGATATTAAGCCTTTGTCAGATGGGTAGCTTGCAAAATGTTTTCCAATTCTGTTGGTTGCCAGTTCGCTGTAATGATTGTTTCTTTTGCTGTGCAGAAGCTCTTAAGTTTAATTAGATCCCATTTGTCTATTTTGGCTTTTGTTGACATTGGTTTTGGTGTTTTAGTCATGAAGTCCTTGCCTATGCCTATGTCCTGAACGGTTTTGCCTAGGTTTTCTTCTAGGGTTTTTATGGTGTTAGGTCTTATGTTTAAATCTTTAATCCATCTGGAGTTAATTTTTGTATAAGCTGTAAGGAAGGGGTTCAGTTTCAGCTTTCTGCACGTGGCTAGCCAGTTTTTCCAACACCATTTGATAAACAGGGGATCCTTTCCCCATTGCTTATTTTTGTCAGGTTTGTCAAAGATCAGATGATTGTAGATGTGTGGCATTACCTCTGAGGCCTCTGTTCTGTTCCATTGGTCTATATCTCTGTTTTGGTACCAGTATCATGTTGTTTTGATTACTGTAGCCTTGTAGTATAGTGTGAAGTCAGGTAGCATGATGCCTCCAGCTTTTTTTTTTTCTTTGCTTAGGACTGTCTTGGCTATGCAGGCTCTTTTTTGGATCCATATGAAGTTTAAGGTGGTTTTTTCCGGTTCTGTGAAGGTCAATGGTAGCTTGATGGAGATGGTGTTGAATCTATAAATTACTTTGGGCAGTATGGCCATTTGCACGATATTGATTCTTTCTAACCATGAGCATGGAATGTTTTTCCATTTGTTTGTGTCCTCTCTTATTTCCTTGAGCAGTGGTTTGTAATTCTCCTTGAAGAAGTCCTGCACGTCTCTTGTTAGTTGTATTTCTAGGTATTTTATTTTCTTTGTGGCAATTGTGAATGGCAGTTTGTTCTTGATTTGGCTCTCTTTAAGTTTGTTATTGGTGTATAGGAATGCTTGTGATTTTTGCACATTGATTTTGTATCCTGAGACTTTGCTGAAGTTGCTTATCATCTTAAGGAGATTTTGAGCTGAGACAATGGGGTCTTCTAAATGTACAATCATGTTGTCTGCAAATAGAGACAATTTGACTTCCTTCTTTCCTAATTGAATACCCTTTATTTCCTTTCCTGCCTTATTGATCTGGCTAGAACTTCCAATACTATGTTGAATAGGAGTGGTGAGAGATGGCACCCTTGTCTAGTGCAAGTTTTCAAAGGGAATGATTCCAGTTTATGCCCTTTCAGTATGATATTGGCTGTGGGTTTGTCTTAAATAGCTTTTATTATTTTGGGATATATTCCATTAATACCTAGTTTATTGAAAATTTTTAGCATAAAAGACTGTTGAATTTTGTCCAAGGCCTTCTCTGCATCTATTGAGAAAATCATGTGGTTTTTGTCTTTGGTTCTGTTTATGTGATGGATCACTTTTGTAGATTTGCATATGTTGAACCAGGCTTACATCCCCAGGATGAAGCCTACTTGGTTGTGATGGATAAGCTTTTTGATGTGTGGTTGGATTTGGTTTGCCTGTAGTTTCTTGAAGATTTTTGCATCTATGTTCATCATGGATATTGGTTTGTAATTTTCTTTTTTAGTTGTGTGTCTGCCAGGTTTTGATATCAGGATGATGTTGGTCTCATAAAATGAGTTAGAGAGGATACTCTCTTTCTGTATTGTTTGGAATAGTTTCAGAAGGAGTGGTACCAGTTCCTCTTTGCATGTCTGTCAGAATTTGACTGTGAACCTGTCTGGTCCTGGACTTTTCTTGGTTGGTAAGCTGTTAATTGCTGCCTCAACTTCAGACCTTGTTACAGGTCTATTCAGGGTTTCAGCTTCTTCCTGGTTTAGGCTTGGGAGCATGCAAGTGTCCAGGAATTTATCCATTTCTTCCATATTTACTGGTTTATGTGCATAGAGTTGTTTGTAGTAATCTCTAATGGTAGTTTGTATTTCTGTGGAATCGGTGGTGATATCCCCTTTATCGTTTTTTATTGCATCTATTTGATTCTTCTCTCTTTTATTTTTTTATTAGTCTGGGTCATGGTCGATCTATTTTGTTGATCTTTTCAAAAACCCATCTCCTGGATTTATTGATTTTTTGAAAGACTTTTTTTGGTCTCTATCTCCTTCACTTCTGCTCTGATCTTCGTTGTTTCTTGTCTTCTGCTAGCTTTTGAGTTTGTTTTATCTTGTTTCTCTAGTTCTTTTAATTTTGACCATAGAATATCGAGTTTAGATCTTTCCTTGCTTCACATGTGGGCATTTAGTGCCAGAAATTTCTCTAGAAACTGCTTTCAATGTATCCCAAGGATTTTGGTATGTTGTGTCTTCGTTTTCATTGGTTTCAAAGAACGTCTTTATTTCTGCCTTTATTTTGTTATTTACCTGGTAGTCATTCAAGAGAAGTCATTCATTGTTCAGTTTCCATGTAGTTGTGTGGTTTTGAGTGAGTTTCTTAATCCTGAGTTCTAATTTGGCACTGTGGTCTGAGAGACTGGTTGTTATGATTTCCGTTCTTCTGCATGTGCTGAGGAGTGATTTACTTCCAATTATGTGGTCAATTTTAGAGTAAGTGTGGTGCTGAGAAGAATGTATATTCTGTGGATTTGGGTTGGAGAGTTCTGTAAATGTCTATTAGGTCTGCTTGGTCCAGATGTGAATTCAAGTTCTGGATATCCTTGTTAATTTTCTGTCTTGTTCATCTGTCTAATATTGACAGTGGAGTGTTAAAGTCTCCCACTATTATTGCGTGGGAGTCTAAGTCTCTTTGTAGGTTGTTAAGAACTTGGTTTATGTATCTGGGTGCTCCTGTATTGGGTGCATATCTATTTAGGATAGTTAGCTCTTCTTGTTGCATTGATCCCTTTACCACTATGTAATGCTTTTCTTTGTCTCTTTTGATCTTTGTTGGTTTAAAGTCCATTTTATCAGAGGCAAGGATTGCAACCCCTGCATTTTTTTTTGCTCTCCATTTGCTTGGTAAATCTTCCTCCATCCCTTTATTTTGAGTCTATGTGTGTTTTTGCATGTGAGATGGGTCTCCTGAATACAGCACACTGATGGGTCTTGACTCTTATCCAATTTGACAGTCTGTGTCTTTTGATTGGGGCATTTAGCCCATTTAAATTTAAGGTTAACATTGTTATGTGTGAATTTGATCCTGCCCTTTTGGTGCTAGCTGGTTGTTTTGCCCATTAGTTGATTCAGTTGCTTCATTTTGTCAATGGTCTTTACCATTTGGTACGTTTTTGGAGTGGCTGGTACTGGTTGTTCCATTCCATGTTTAGTGATTCCTTAAGGAACTTTTGTAAGGCTGGCCTGATGGTGATGAAATCTCTCAGCAATTGCTTGCTTGTAAAGGATTTTATTTGTCCTTCACCTATGAAGCTTAGTTTGGCTGGATATGAAATTTTGGGTTGAAAGTTCTTTTCTTTAAGGATGCTGAATATTGGCTCCCATTCTCTTGTGGCTTGTAGGGTTTCTGCCAAGAGATATGCTATAAGTCTGATGGGCTTCCCTTTGTGGATAACCTGACCTTTTTTTCTGGCTGCCCTTAGTATTTTTCCCTTTATTTCAACCCTGGTAAATCTCCCGATTATGTACCTTGGGGTTGCTCTTCTTGAGGAGTATCTTTGTGGTGTTCTCTGTATTTCCTGGATTTGAATGTTGGCCTGCCTTGCTAGGTTGGGAAAGTTCTCCTGGATAATATCCTGAAGAGTGTTTTCTAGTTTGGTTTCATTCTCCCTGTCACATTCATGTACACTGATCAAACGTAGATTAGGACTTTTCACATAATTCCATATTTCTTGGAGGCTTTGTTCATTTGTTTTCACTCTTTTTTCTCTAATCTTCCCCTCTCATTTTATTTCATTGATTTGATCTTCAATCTCTGATATCCTTTCTTCTGTTTGATCAATTCAGCTATTAAAACTTGTGTATGCTTTGTGAAGTTCTTGTGCTGTGTTTTTCAGCTCCATCAAGTCATTTATGTTCTTCTCTAAGCTAGTTATTCTAGTTAGCATTTCATCTAACCTTTTTTCAAGGTTCTTAGTTTTTTGCATTGGGTTAGAACATATTCCTTTAGCTCAGAGACACTTGTGATTGCCCATCTTCTGAAGCCTGCTTCTGTCAAATTGTCAAAGTCATTCTCTATCCAGTTTTGTTCCCTTGCTGGTGTGGAGTTGTGATACCTTGGAGGAGGAGAGGTGTTCTGGTTTTTGGTGATTTTATCCTTTTTTGTGCTGGTTTCTTCCCATCTTCGTGGATTTATTTACCTTTGGTCTTTGACGTTGGTGACTTTCAGATGGGGTCTCTGAGTTTATGTCCTTTCTGTTGATGTTGAAGCTATTTCTTTCTGTTAGTTTTCATTCCAACAGACAGGACTTTTAGTCCTACCCTGTGCTGCAGGACTGCTGTAGGTCCACTCCAGACCCTGCTTGCCGGGAATCACCTGTGAGGCTGAGGACAGCAAGGATTGCTGCCTGTTCCTTCCTTTGGTAGCCTTGTTCCAGAGGGGTACCAGCCAGACGTCAGCCAGAGCTCTCCTGTATGAATCATCTCTTTGGATACACAGGGGTCAGGGAGTCACTTGAGGAGGCAGTTTGTCCCTTATCAGAGCTCAAGTGCTGTGCTGGGAGCTCTGTTGCTCCCCTCAGAGCTGCTGGGCAGAGGTGTTTAAGTCTGCTGAAGTGGAACTCACAACTGCCCCTTTTCCCAGGTGCTCTGTCTTGGGAAGGTGGACCTTTATTTATAAGTCGCTGACAGGCTGCTGCCTTTTTTCAGAGATGCCATGCCCTGCAAGGAGGGAGTCTAGTCACAGTCTGCCTGCAGAAGCCTTCCTGAGCTGCTAGGGGGGCTCCACCCAGCTGCTGTGTAAACTTCCTTGTGATTTTGTTTACACAGGCAAGGTTAGAACTGCCTCAGTAATGGCTGAGCCGCTACCCCCGCGCCAGGCTTGACCACCCCACGTTAAGCTCAAACTGCTGTGCTGGCTGTGAAAAATCTCAATCCAGTGGGTTTCAGTTTGCTGGTCTTTGTGGGGGTGGGACCTGCCAAGCCAGATCACTTGGCTCCCTGCCTTCAACCCTGCTTTTTTCAGGGGAATGGGCAGTTCTGTCTTGCAGGTACTCCAGCCTGGGCTAAAATGGCTGCCCAGTTTTGTGCTGGAAACCGTGGTGCGGGTGTTGTCAGCATTGGTGTGAATCTCCTAGTCTGTGGGCTGTATAGACCATGGGAAAAGCTCAGTAACTGAGCTGGAGTGCCGGAGTGTCCAGAAAAGTCCCTGATGGCCTCCCTTGGGTAGGAGAGGGAGTTCTCTGGCCTAATGCACTTCCTAGGTGGGGCAATGCCCCACCCTGCCTTGGTTTGCCCTTCTTAGGCTAAACCCACTGTCCAACCAGTCCCATTAAGATGAACCTGGTACCTCGGTCGGAAATGTGGAGATCACTTGCCTTCTGTGTCGCTCTCGCTGGGAAGTGTGGTCCGGTACAATTAGTTCTTTTATATATGTTTATCTACTATTACACTTCTGTAGTTATAATAATTTCTACTATGTTGTCTTGTGACTTTATTGTTAGTAAAAGGTAATTTTCACAACATCATTACATTGGCAAGTTTTTAATCAGCGCTGTACTTTCCTTCTTACTTTTCTCTCCTCCATCTGGAAGTTTTGTGATCAGTATATTATTTCACTCTATGATGTCTTGTAAGTTTGTAGGTTCATTTGCTCTTTTTTTAAATTCTTTTTTCCTTTGCTCCTTTGTCTATATAATTTCAAATGACTAGTGTCTGGATTAGCTGATTCCTTCTTCTATTTGATCAGGTCTACTCCTGAGCCCTCCCTATTTCATTTTGGTCATAGAATTCTTATCTCCATAATTCCTAATTGTTTCTTTTTAAAACATTTCTATATCTTTATTTCAATATTGTTATCTTGCTCATCTCTCATTTTTGTGATTTCATTTAATTGTCTCTCTGTGTTCTCTTCTGGCATACTGAATTATCATGGGGCCCTGGAGCTCTCCTTTCCTCATATGTGCTTCTTCTTTCATATGTGATAATTAAAATGAACTTTAACAAATCTCAAATTTGAGAACTTTCCCAATCACCTGCTAAAAGTAACCTCCCAGCCTCCTCTTATTCCTCAGATGTGGTGGTTTGAAAGTTGTTCCCCTTGATTACACCTACAGGCCAACGAGAGGGGACCCGTGGTCACTGGAATAGTGCAATGACCCTTATACTTCAGTGTGTGTAAGAATCACCTGGGATCCTATTTAGTATTCATGTTTCCGAGCCTTCCCCTAGCCAGGCTCTGTGCCAGTAGATTTTATACACAAAATGTGAGGGAGGCATTACCCTTTCCAAGTGGTTAAAAAAAAAATCAGAGGTGAAGCAATTAGATTTGGCTACATTTAATTTGATGTTATGTCTTTCAAGAGATTAGAGTGGTTCTGGTGAAAATTATAGCTAATCTGAATATGGCTTCTGTTATTGAATGTTTATGCTTTTTCTTTACTCTGGTCAAAAATATTGGGCAGGTGTAGTGGCTCATGCCCATAATTTCAGCACTTTAAGAGGCCAAGGTGGGAGGTTCACTTGATCCCAGGAGTTCGAGACCAGCCTGGACAACCTAGGGAGACCTCCATCTCTGCAAAATACAAGAAACAAACAAACAAAAAACATAAAAACTCCTAGCTGGTCTTGGTGGCGTATATTTGTGGTCCCAGCTACTGGGGAAGCTGAGGTAGGAGGATCACTTGAGCCACAAGGTCAATGCTCCAGTGAGCCATGATTGTGCCCCTGTACTCTAGCCTGGGTATCAGAGGAAGACCCTGTCTCAAAAAACAAACAGTATAGGTCTTTTTGTTTTGTTTCTTATTTCTGAAATAATCTTGTTAGTAAAGCACTATACTTGATAAACAGGCCGATTTAATGAATAAGGATTTGAAGTTTAGACTTTGGAGAGACAAGATTAATTACTCTTTGATCACAAGGAGTTCACCATGAAACAAGCTACTCTGGTAGGACAAAAGTCTTAGGAGGGCTATATCAGCAAAATCGCACTCAAGGGCTGAACTTTAAGCCCTATTCACTTTTAGCTAATCAAGTGATGGGCAAGTTGGCTTCTACGGGGAAGAGAGAAGAGGATGTGTTTCTGCACTTTCCTTCTTCAGTCAGACAACTCTGTGATTTCATCATTTCCTCCCTTCCTTCTCCAAGCCCTGGCATGTTGGCCCAGAGCCACAAGGTGGCAGGATAACCCTCATCATTTCATTCTAATCAGCTGAAGCCCTGCAGGGGCTTTGAAGTTCACACACTCTGCCCCCCTTCCACATACTGATGCTGGGAGCAATTTAGAGCAAACATCATCCAGCGTCATTTTACTAGATAACTAGATTCCTTCTTTCTTCCTTCAATCCTACTCTCCTTTCAGTGCTAACTCAAGGAAACGCTAAGCTTACACTTTGCAGGAGCCCCTGGAATATTTAAAGCTTAACACCATTTCACATTCAACTCAATGATCTGTTACAGAAAATACCTGTTGATTTCCTGTCATTTAAATGGATACCTTTTAGTTTCCTTTTATAAATGTATTGGTATTACAATAGTCTGTGTGCTTCCAAATCAGTCCCATTCCTTTTACTTTTAGAATAAGACAAAATGTAGCTCAGACACCATTCTTCCATGAAACCACATCTCTCCAAGAAGATGCTGGAAAGTCTGTCTTTGTCAAAAAGCAGTTTTCCCCTCGAGTTTCAACACATTACTCTGCTGTAAGTTTAGATATTTATTTTATATATTACATATACATATATATTACTATAACATTATGCTTCAGCTTTTCCTGCATTTTTTAATTTCCTTTCTCTTACACCCTGGTCTGTGACCTCTTCTGACAATCACTGCCATGGCAACCAATCCTCTGTGACATTTCCAGCAAGCTCACTGTCTTCTCTTCGCTAAACTTTAGTTAGTAGCTGGTCTCAGTAACACTCTGGAGGGCTCAAACCACATCACCAACTGTGCCAGGATAGCCTTGAATTCATCAGTTGCTGGGTAAGACAAAGAATTTTAATGCAATGACAAACAGCCAATCAAACAAGCAAACAAAAACAACAAACCCTTCCTTGAGGACCAAGAAGCCATTAATTAGCTAACCTAAGAGCTCGAGGTGGAGACTCAAGTCCTGATTGGGTTTCTGAATGTGACCATTTGGCAGAAACTAGAACCCAAAACCAGTTGGACTAAAACTGCCCAACTGCAGTGAAGCCAAGGTCCCCAGACCCTTTTTGTCAGGTAAGAATAGATAGAAATAACCCAGCTGGTTGTGGGACAGGCCCCCTCTGCGAGCAGTGCAGTTCAGGACTCCTGGACTCCCTTTCACTCTGCCTTCCCTGGGTAATGTGTATGGCTCCTAGTCTTTCATGTTCTTTTCTGTAATTTGGGAGGAGGAAGAGAAGAGACTTACCGCACATATTGTGTCAGTTAATACTAATCCGAGAGCAATAATTTACCATCTTTGAAGTGAGGTTTGATTTTTATCATTCTGCTGTTCCTGTTTTCTAATATGTTGTATCAGATTGTAACTAATTTGAGATGAGAATGAATTGAGGAGTATATAGTTGAGACTCCTTAGCGGTAACTTCATATTTTAGGTTTTCTCAAGTCAGAGTCTTGAGTCCTTAAATCAGTATATGTTGGGCAGTGAAAGAACATTGGTACACTAAGGTAATTGCCTAAGCTTAGTGAACAGCAGGGGTAGGGGTGGGAGTGGGGGCAGGCCTTTTTAGAAACTGTCTGTGGAGTTTTGTGCTGAAAAAGGCTTGAGGCTCAGACTCAGCCCACAGCTCTCTGCACTCCCTCCACCTCCCTTCTGCCCTTTCCATGCATAGCCTTCATAGCAATTATTTGTGAATTATTTCCCTCTTTTGAGCTCTCTCTTAAGGTTAATTTTTCTTAAGAAATATTTACTCTCAATATTATACAAGTGTAGAAATTTATTGTAGACAAATGTGAGAAAACATATTGGTAAAAAGAATGTAAGGATAAAACCATTTAAGATTTTTTTCTTCTATCTATACTTATATTTATAGTTGGACTCATAACTGCATTTAAATGTAAACTTTAATATACATGTTTATATTTATATTTATTTTTAATATTAATAATTGATTAGTTACTTTAACAATAATAATTGTTAACATTCTAGACACTACTCTAAATGCTCATGAATACAGCAGTGAAAACAATGGATAAAAATTCCTGATTTGTGGAAGTTATATTCTAATGGGAAACACAGGGGGTCAGCTATATGGTGTGCTGGGAGGGTGATGAGTAAAGATGGAGAAAACTTAGAAAGGTCAGGCCAATAGGAAGTGTGTGTGTGGGAGGCAGCAGGGGTGCATTTTTCCCTCAGCTTAATTAAGGTTTAATTGCCAAACACTGTACATATTTATGGCATACAAGGTGATATTTTGATATACGTATACATTGCAAAATGATTAAATCAAACTAATCTAAATTAACATATCTGTCGCCTCACATGCTTGCCAGTTTACTGTTGTAAGAACATTTAAGATCAACTCTCTTAGCAATTTTCAATATGCTGTTGGCCCTTAGTAACTGTGGTTCTGCATCTGCAGATTCAATCAGTCATGGATGGAAAATAGTTGGGAAAAAAAAATTACAATATAACAAAAATAATTCAAATTTATAAATACAGTATAACAACTATTTACATAGCATTTACATTGTCTTAGCTGTTGTAAGTAATGTAGAGCTTACTTAAGCTACACGGAAGGATGTGTGTAGGTTATAGGCAAATACTGCGCCATTTTATAGGAGGAGGTTGAGCATCTGCTGATTTTGTTGTCTCCAGGGTGTCCTGGAACTAGTCTCCCCTAGATATCAAGAGACAACTGTACAGTATGTTATTATTAATTACAGTCACCATGCTATACAGTACATCTCCAGAACTTATTCATTTTGTTTAGCTGAAACTTTGAGCTCTTTAACCAATGTCTCCCTATCCCCATTGGGCGTAATTTTCAATAACTAGTCAGGGAAGGCCTCACTGAAAAGGTGATATTTGGGAAAAGAAGGAAGTGTTGGGGCAAGAAATAGAAATACCTAGCGAAAGAGTGTTCCAGGCAGAGGAGATGGTATGTATAGGTGCCACAAGGCAGGAGTATGCTGGGCATGCTTAAGAGACAGCAAGGAAGCCTAATCTCTTCCTCATGCCCTCCTCACATTCAATATAGTTAGATGTGGTTTTCTCCCCACAACACCCCTGCAATGGCCATTGCAGAAATCACCAAGAACATTCATGTCTCTAAGTCTTATGGACTTTTTTTTTTTCAAGATATACCTCTTCTCAGCAGAATTCAGCACTGCTGTTCCAATATTTTTTTTTTCCTTTGGCTTCAGTGACAGCTCTGTTTTACTTTCTGATTTCCCAGAAATTTCCCACCTTTCTGGCTACAACTCCTCTATTTAATTTGTGGGCTTGTTTTCATCTATTGGCCCTTAAACTCTGAAGTTCTGCCAGGCTGAGTTTCAGCCCATCACATCTAACCTTCATGTCCTTGGATTCCTCATACGTAATATAGGATCACAACTATTGTTCTCACTCATGCAATACTGCTATCGTGAGAACCTCATGAGTTAAACTCTGAATTTGCAGTTTAGTTTTCAACACTGACAAATAGCTCATTGATTCTTGCTGCATTCCTCTGGAATAAAGTAGCTTTTCATCAAACAAGTGAACACATTGCTTTCAATGGAGGCAGAAGGAATTCATTCTGAAAAATGCACATGGCATTCTACAAACCATTTTCGCACATTATTTTTTAAGGAAACGCCTTGTGTGAGAGGACTAGCAGGTATCAGAACTGCTGTTTGAATGAACACGTTGTTTCCAAGTGCTTTCAAATATGTCGTTTTCAACTATCATTTTCAGTGTAGAAAGTGGGCTTGGAGTAAGCCCTGCCTAAAGACCACCTGTGTGAGCCCTCCCTCCAGTGATGTGGTGGCGTCGAGGCCCCTGCTAGGAGAGATTTCTGCCTGGTTAAACCTCTCACAGCCTCTATTCCTCTCTTTCTCATCTGGCTCTCCCTAGGCTTCTCTGAAGTGGCTCACAGAAGGCATCCCACTCAACCTCACCTTGTAGTAAATCAACATAGTCGTCCTTCTGAAGTTAGGTGGTGGTAGCTGTGCAGCTGCTGCTGATCAGTAGGCTTCAGAAACAGCAGCAGGAAGTGAGCAGTCCTGGGGTTGGCCACCAAGTGGTAGGTGGCCAGACTTAACTCCAAGTTGCACTAGGGACTGCTGAGAGCCTGGCAGCTGAGCACACAGAGAGTGGCTCTGCTGCCCTCCATGCTGGCAGCCATTGCATCATCTTGAGCTGCCCAACCCCAAAGTCCCTCTCAGGCAGGCGGAGTCTTAGGCCCTCATCAGCTGGGGGAGGCTTCTCCAGGGCAGGAACCAGTTTTTCCATCACCCAGGCTTGGTCTTGTTTACAGTAGGATATAAGAACATCATAGTAGAATTGGCTTCTGGGTCCTCACCCACACAATTTCCACCACCAGGCATGAAAGATAGTCCAGGGGTGGTGAAGCCACGGCTATTTGGGACAGCGAAGCAATGGAAGGATGGTCAGCAGAAGCACCAGTCTGAAGCTGCCAAGAAAGCCCTGAAACTCAGCATTATATGGGCAGTGACCAGAAAGGAAGGAGAGCAGTGGACTCTTGGAGTAGTCTGAGGCATTGGCCGTGCAGATGGATTTCTCCAGACCATACACAAAGGTGTTTGGGGCCCGTGTTGGCCAGGGTCCCACCAAGAGCTTTCACACTGACAGGTGAAAGTAACATCCGAGTAATAAACATATTGAGGCATCTAGGGGATTAGCTTCTGGAGGCTGCTGTCCAACCCCAGGGCCCATTCAGAGTTGAGCAGCAGCAGCTGGAGGTATCGCAAGTTTCTGAAGCTAAAGGCTGAGAGTTTCCCAAGGTTTAGGTTGCTCAAAGCCATCATCTATAACTGAGGTAGTTCCTTTAGTAGCACCTTCAGCTTCACTAACCTTGACACATAGGAGAAGTCCAGGTCTCGCAGCTTCAGCAGTCACAATCTGGGAATCCCAAATAGACACACATTTTCTGTACCCTCATGATCGGACCAGATGTGCAAGTGGTCCAGGAGAGGAAGCTGTGGGAAGAATCTCTGGGATTGTTGGCTTAAGAAAATGGAGGGGCTGCAGCCTTGCAGGGTGAGGTAACGCAGGGAAGGGAAATGGACAGTTGTGTTGTTCGGAACCAACAATACATAGGCAGTCTGTAAGGTAAGGTTCCCCAAGAACAAGAAGGGCTCTCCACTGGGGATGCTAAACTGGATGTACTGTTTTTCTCAAACCTCAAAACTGAGTAGTGCTAGAGGCCAGGGATGGTAGATCTCCATCACCTCAGGAGAACCCAGATGCGGATGGCTCAACTTCTGAGGACGTTACCTGCCTGAGATGGGCTCTAAATGGGTGCCCAGGGGGTTGAGTGAGGTGAGGGCAGGAAGAGAGGAAATCCACCCTGAATTTAGCACCTTAATTTGGGTCCAACTCAGGTCTAGGTTCTTCAGTCACCTCAGACCCTTCAGGCTCTCACTGGATAAGTTGGAGATGTTATTACCACTCAGCCAGAGCTCCTAGAGTTGAGGAAGAGAGGAGAAGGCCTTGTAGGGCAGAACACAGAGCACATTGTGGGATAGATCTAGCACTCTCAGGTTTGAGCTTACCAGCCCTTCTGGGAGCAAGGTTGGATCCAGCTTATTCATGGACAGGTTGAGCCTCTGAAGTTGGGGTAGGGTGCTTGGGAATCTAGTGGAAAGAAACCACAGGCCATTGGCATGAAGGCTGAGAAGTTCCAGGGAGTGGCAGCTTGGAAGATCCCCAACCTCAATGTTCTGGATTTGGTTTCTCTCAAGGTCGAGTGCACAAAGCTCAAAGTAACTTGTCACATTCCCAGGCAGTATTTTAATGTACGTACTCACAAGGGAGACGGAGGCCAGGTGGACCAGTCCTGAATCTAAAAGGCCTAATGCACTTAGTGGGGTGCCATCAGATCTCAGGAAATAGAGCTGGATGCCATGCAAGGCTCTGACACCCACCTGGCTCAGCTGCAGGTTGGCAGATAGATTCAGCACCTCCAGGAGGGATCTGACCATGGTCTGGGGCTGGCTGTGGAAGAGGAATCAAGAACAAGGTTTGGGAAAAGCCCTTGTAGTTCTTGCAGCCCTGCCAAACAGCTGTGCCTCGGGGTCGGATGACTAAGGCTGATGAGCATCTGGATGTTCTGGCTATTTTTCAGGCAGTAATCTTGAAAAGAAAGGCTGTTGAGGAATCCAAGGGGCTCTAGCTCATCTGGAGAGAGGAACAGACTCAGGCAACAGGGAGCATGATGCTCAAATGAAAGGTGCTATAGCTGTTCCAAACCTTGAAATGCCCCAGATGTAATCCTGATGATGTCCAGCTATAGCTTCAGAGGCTGTAAGGAGAGGAAGTGACCAAAGGCATCAGCTGGCAGGATGGGAACTGTGCCTTGAAGACATAATGCTTCTATATCCTTGGGCACTGCTGTCAGGGTCTGAGGTAGGTCTTTAACATTGGAGCATGATGCAAAAATGTGCAGTCCTGGTGACAAGGAACAGAATGAGATGTAGTAGGAGAGGTTAGGCCACAGGGAGCTATCTGCTATGGTGCAGTCAGGGGCAGTCCGTACCCAGCTTATCAAGATGAAGCTTGTCAAGGCCAGCACTAAGAGAGGCAGGAAAGAGGAGAATGGAGGTCTTCCCATCCTTGGCACTGCTTTTAGAAAAAGAGGAGAAAGAATAGGGATGTCAAATCTCACAATAGCAGATAATCCCAGCTCAGGGTTTTCTTCTACACATAACTTCCTTGGGAGTCCTGAGACATATTGGAGAAACAGTTGTGTGATTGCCATATGAGGAAGACATTTGGCCAAGTAGGGAACTCAAGTTGTACAGGTTCAGTTGTGCCTCCCTGCAGGTAGAAAGCCAGTGGAGACAGAAACATGGAAAGGGCAGCAAGAAGAGCCAGATACTCATAACTTATGATAGATCCCAGAGAGACACTGGTGACATTTCCCTATCTTCCTGCTGGGGGAGATTAGTTCATGTTACTAAGCTCTTGGGAGGAGAGGTTGAAGTATAAATGGGCTACTTCCAAGACTTTGCAGCAAATATGCTTGACTCATTACGTAGCGGATTGGATGAGACAAAAATGGTAATGACAGAAATGTAAAAAGACCTAAACATACACTTTTATTTGATCCTTAATCAAGAGACACATATTGGACCAATTTCTTGGCTTTATTTTAGGCCAATTGAGGCAGTCAAATGTCAAAGAAGCTATTGCTTGCCTGAGGTCAAAAAGTAGAAAGTGGCAGAGTGATGACTATAGTCTAGGTTTTCCATTTCCAAGATTGGTGGTTCCATTATGAAGTTTTAAGGGAAGACTAAAAAGAACATTTAAAGTGAATTCTACCGGGGAATTTATGGAAAAGAAGAAGCTTCAAAAGTTCAGGTAAAATATCAAGAAAGTAGAGAAAATAAGTAGGGTAAAGATGAGGTTGTAAAAACAAAGGAAACATGAAATACTGATACTTTTGTCTTCACAACTAGAGCTGGAGGTAGAAGGTTGCATTGGCCCTTTTACCACTGTTTACTTATCCTCTTATGGTAAGGCCTCCAATTTCCTATGATGAAGTCAGCAGTAATCATATGTTTCCTATCTGCATCCCTGAAAAGATGGAAAGAGGCAGATCAGGCTGGTGCTATGAGAATGACAGATGTCAGTTAAACAAAAATGAAAAGTGGTACCCTCCTGAGAGAGTTTGGACTTACTCAGTTACTCATACCCATGAGCAAAGGAGGATTTTCTATCAAAAGACATGGATTTCTCTGTCTTTCTCCTGAGATAACATGCCTGGGTGACCACAGAAAGCTGCCTCTGGAAGCACAGAAGCTGCCTTTCCTTGAATAATGTCTCTTCAAAGGGATCTGGAGTGTGAGAAGTGTACATGCCTTAGATTTCAGTGAAAAGTTCAGAGGAGGCCTAAGAAGAAGGACCTGGGAATGAATCATCTAGATGACTCAGCCTTGCAAAGCCGTCCACCTCATTGTGGATATCATTCAATACAATCGGTGCTCCATTATTTCCATGGCTATTTCCTCACTTTTTTGAAAGTATGTTTCTTGAGCCCTGCCTGAACGTGTCAAATAGCATTCCCTGTTATTCCTGGGCTTCCCTATCTATTCTAGTATCTAGGGAGATTTCAGAGGCTGGTATAGATCTCAGATCAAGGAGACACAATGGTCTTGAGGCAGAGATCCTAGGAATATAGAATTCTGAGCTATGCAGTGGTCCTTTGCTTTCAGGAAATCAAGTTTGATGATATTACCTAGGGCATACTTACATTATCCACAAATGACAGCTCCTCATTTGACCAGTTAAATTGTGGCAAGCCTTAACACACAGATTCCTCTTATATGCCACCTAATCCCTGCCTGGCTTCAGGCCTCTGGCTTCCCCTGGAGAGGAGCAGGGTTTTTCTATGGGAGAGAGTCTTCATTTCTGCTTTCTGCCCTGTCAGTTTCTACTGACTTTCTCTTCCACCTTGTTCACAAGGCTTATCTAGCAGCTGTTTATCTCTGAGCAGAGAAAATGGAAGTCAGCGGAGACAGGGTTGAAATTTCTCAGGAAGGATTTTTCTCACCTTATCCTGGAGCAAGAGTAAAGCTGTTTTTTCTGTGATTCTTTCCTCCTCAGTGGCCACTGGCTGCCCGCTGCCACACACAGGTGTAACTGCCTTGTTATTAACTGTCAGGTGGGAATTTCTAGAGAAGGAGGAGAGTGCTTTGTTAACCTCTTAACATCTCCCCAAATTGCATTATATTCTCTCCTTTTCCCCTCCCAGCTACCTTTTCTATTTTGTGATTTCTCTTTTTTCAGTTTGGTTTGGAGATTTCAGTTTTCACTAACTTTGTATCGTATCCTCCTAATCTCTGAAAGAACAAGTTCCAGCTCCATTTTCCAGGAGAGTTTTTTCCCTTGCAGTAAGAGCAGCCTACAATCTCTATCATTTTTACCTCCCTGCCCCGGTGCTCCCTTTATAGCAGTACAATTGAAGAGGGACTCACAGTCTTGCTGACGGGAATTCGACTTTCCCACTTAAGTTGGGAGTGCAGCATAGAAGGGAGAAGAGGAAAGATGGATTTTTATCTGAATGATTGGATCTTGTTTTCCAGAGGACACAGACCATTGGGAAACTTCTGGGAAGGAAATCAAAAAATCAAAGCCAGAACTGGGTTTTAGTAATTTAATCTTCCAAAGAGAGAAGGATCCCCATACTCTAATTCATATTTTGCTTGACTTGACTGAAACTCTTTTTGAATATTTTTCCTGCTTCTGTTCTGTTCTTGCAATAACAATGACATAAGTTTGCTTTTGGAGACGTTAAAGTAGTTCTCTTATCTCTTGTTCCAAGCATTTATTCTTGTCACCAGGTGTGAGCCTTTTGTTCTGTGGAGAACTGGGGAAAGAAATTTAAATTTATTTTTTTCCATGCACATTTGCAAGAGTTTTTGTAGTGTCTCTCTCTCTCTTTTTTTTGCTTATCAACATTTTTGTTTTTTAAAAACGTTTCTATCCACCAAATCTGTCTCTTTTGCTGTTCATTTGGGTATAAAGATTTGCTTAAGAGGTGTCTCAACCCACAAGCCTTGTGTATATGCAGCACAAGTTTACTGGGGAGGATAAGGTTACTAAAATAGTTACTGTAATTAAAATGGTCTTGATATGGTTCGGCTGTGTCTCCAACCAAAATCTCATCTTGAATTGTAATCCCTATAAACACAATAACTTCCACGTGTCAAGGGAGAGACAAGGTGGAGGCAATTGAACCATGGGCGTGGCTTTCCCCAAGCTGTTCTCCTGACACTGAGTTCTCACAATACTGAGTTCTCACGAGATCTGATGGCTTTATAAGTGTTTGGTAGTTCCACCTGTGTTCATTTTTCTTCCTGGCACCCTGTGAAGAAGGTGCCTTGCTTCTCCTCTGCCTTTCACCATGATCGTAAGTTTCTTGAGGCCTCCCCAGCCATGCTGAACTGTGAGTCAATTAAACCTCTTTCCTTTGTTAAAAAAAAAACAAAAAAACAAAAGTAACTTTATTAATATATAATTTGCATACCTTAAAATCGATCCATTTTAAGTGTGCAATTCAGTAAATTTTGGCATATTACGAAAGCTTTACTTTTATCTGATGTGTCCAACTCTTGTTGAGAACTCTTGATCTTATCAGTCTTACAGTGTTGTAGGAATTCTAGCCTCAGTCATGAGTTCCAACTGTACACTGGCTAGTAAAACACAAAAACTGTAATTTGTGTCCCATTTTAAATAAAAAAGAATGGAAATTTAAAGGAATAACAGAGAAATATCAGTGTTTTGGGCTGCAATAACATTATCATACATCATGTGGAATGAAGCAAATGCCTTAAATAGTTGCTGTTGTAACTTTTACAATGGATAATTAATAAGCCACACTGTATAAATCAAAAAACTTGTTTTATACTATTAAAAATTATATGTGGGAAAAAAAAGGAAAACCTAATTGTAACTTATATAATCTCTCTTCCTTATTAATATATGTTATACATGCAATCATAAGAGAAGATATTTCAGTAACATAGGTAACAATATCTACATTAGATTAGATGGTAAACTCAATATACAAATAAGAAAATCAATTTATGTCATTTAGATATGTGTAATTAGAAAAGTTACATAGAATATATTGCATATTTCTGGCTTAAAAACTGCTGGATCCAGTGATCCAATTCTGTTAAATTCCTTATCTCTCACATTTGGAAAACCTTTCTTTTTTATCCAATGCCAGTTTCTAAAATGTTATTTAAATAAATGACCGTCCTTATTTATATTTAAAAAAAAAGAGGTGTATCAACCTCCTAGAGTGAGACTTTAGAGAAAAGGGGCTACTTCTAAACTTCTATCACTATGTCCATTTTCTTAATTTTATACCCAATACATGTATGGCAAAGTTTGTTACCTGCATACTTAACACCCAATTTTATTATCTTCCTGACTAATGCAAGCTCAGTTTTGTTCAATTTGAGAATGTGCCCAGTTTAATACATTAGATGTTGCAGTCTCTCTTGTTTATAATAGTTATCATTTGACATGCTTATGCTTAGAAATAGAAATGGAATGTAGTTTTGTCTCTTTCTTGTTGTCTGATACTTCAGATGGCATCTTCAGACAATAAGGTGAGCTTAAGGATGAAAACATATACTACAAAATATTTGTCAAAAAGGCAGGGAAGCCTAGGTCCCTGATAACATCTTGGCACTGCTCACCTCTGGGCTGCAGTGGACTGATTATCTTTAGAAACACCCATTTGTGTCCATTGAGAGAAGAGAACTAAACCTTTATGTTGCATGAATTACTATTACTTGAGTGTCTATTATAGGCAGCTGAATATAAGTCTAGTATGTGCAGCAAATTTGAGTCCCTGGATAGATCTCGAGTTTCTAACACTTAACTCGGTAAAATGTGGAGTAATTGAATTACTTAATAAGAAGAAATAATTATTTATTCCAACTATAGATTCTTTGCTTCTTTTGACATAATTGAATTACTATCTTTTAAAAATGGTTTTGCTTTTATTAAGATGATTAATAGTATATGTTTTGATAGATAAATGGCTTATGTTCTTTTTTATTTTTATTCTTTAAGTTCTGGGGTACATGTGTACATTGTGCAGGATTGTTACGTAGGTATACACATGCCATGGTGGTTTGCTGCCTCCACCCCCGTCAGCTACGTTAGGTATATGTCCTAATATTATCCCTCCCCAATCTCCCCACCCCCTGCTATCCCTCCTCTAGCCCCCCACTCCCCAACAGACCGCAGTGTGTGATATTTCCCTTTCTATGTCCATGTGTTCTCATTGTTCAACATCCACTTATGAGTGAGAACATTTGGTGTTTGGTTTTTTGTTCTTGTGTCAGTTTGCTGAGAATGATGGTTTCCAGATTCATCCATTCCCTGCAAAGGACACAAACTCATCCTTTTTATGGCTGCATAGTATTCCATGATACGTATGTGCCAAGTTGTCTTTATCCAGTCTATCTTTGATGATGGCATTTGGGTTGGTTCCAAGTCTTTGCTATTGTAAATAGTGCCAGTGAACATATGTGTGCATGTGTCTTTATAATAGAATGATTTATAATCCTTTGGGTATATACCCAGTAATGGGATTGCTGGTTCAAATGGTATTTCTGTTTCTAGATCCTTAAGGAATTGCCACACTGTCTTCCACAATGGTTGAACTAATTTATACTCCCACCAACAGTGTAAAAGCATTCCTATTTCTCCGCATCCTCTCCAGCATCTGTTGTCTCCAGATTTTTTTAATGATTGCCATTCGAACTGGCATGAGATGGTATCTGAATGTGGTTTTGATTTGCATTTCTCTAATGACCAGTGATGATGAGCATTTTTTCATATGTTTCTTGGCCGTGTAAATGTCTTCTTTTGAAAAGTGTCTGTTCATATATTTTGCCCACTTTTTGATGGGGTTGTTTGTTTTTTTCTTGTATATTTGTTTTAGTTCTTTGTAGATTCTGGATATTAGGCCTTTGTCAGATGGGTGGCTTGCAAAATTTTTTTTCCCATTCTGTTGGTTGCCGGTTCACTCTAATAGGCAAGGACTTCACGACTAAAACACCAAAAGCAGTGGCAACAAAAGCCAAAATAGACAAATAGGATGTAATTAAACTTAAGAGCTTCTGCATAGCAAAGGAAACAATCATTATGTTCTTTAAAAGAGACGAGTGTCCAGTTTGATTGCTCATAACAAATTCAAAAAAGATAAAGGTTTAAAATATGTTGTTTTAATATACACAGACAAATAAAGGTAGGTATCCAAAACATGACAATTCAAACTCTCTTTTAATTAAAGTTGGTCCTTATATTAGTAGTAAGCAGGGTGCTTGCGGGGAGAGATAGACAAGTGTAGATGGGAGTTCCCTGGGTAAAGTTCTTGTTTGGGAAGATTGATTTGATTGTATGGCATGTTCCTCCGTTCTGTCTCGCTCTATCTTTTTTGTTGTTGTTGTTGTTCCAAGCATCTAGTATGAAAATCACAAGGCCAGGGTTTGCTATCAAGAACCACTCTCTCCTTTGCAAAAAGAGCTGATTCTGAGTGAAATAGAAGGACTAGGGTGCCAAATTAACTCCTCTCCACAAAGTGACCTCACTTGGAAAAGTACTTGAGAAGCTCTGTAAAGGCATGCTAAAGGCTTACCAAAGACAGTATCATTATCCTTTCTTTACACATAAAGTAGAGAGGAAGCTTGTGTAAGCGGTGTGTCTAAAAGCATTGCTTTAAATTATACATCTTTTTTTAAATATTAATTTTTCTTAACTTCACGTCTTTTGTAAATTGGATGAAGAATGCATATTTGTCCTGGAAAAATTAGGAAATAAAGATATTAGCATAAAAGAGGAAAAAAAAATCTAAATTTCACATAAATCCATGACCCCATGTTTGTGTACAATTTAATAATATTGTTTCGTGATCTGTCATTTTCACTCAATAACATATTTTGCATGTGGAATACATTTTACATAAATATTTGTATAATTTGTGTAGTTATTACCTTAAGACTACTAAAAAGAAATCCCTTAGTTCTTCTACTGTACTTGTTTCTCCTCTACAGTATTTCTTTCTGGGATAAATCCAGCTCTTTGGCTTGCATGGCCATGTAGTTCTGAAGTTAGCTATGTAGGACTTAGCCACATTTCCCAGAGTAGGATGTATGGTACAGCAGAATTCTTATTAAACTTGAAGTCAGAAGAACTGATTCCTCCACTTACTATGTGTGACTTTGGACAGTATACTTGATTTCTTTGAATCTCATCTGCAAAATGAGTATGGAAATATCTCCCTTAACTATATGACCGAATTTGTGAGGATGAACTGAACAACTATGTAAAAGTGTTTGGGAAATGCTGAAGAGCTCTACAAATGAAAGACATTAATAATATTAACTGAAATAGATTCCATAAATACTATGTGTGAGATCCTATCTTGATTTACTTCATTTATTCATCAAATCTACTATCTGACAAAAATATGATCATTAGTTCTATTTTATAGTCTAAACAAATCTAGGCAGAAAGGTCAAATAATTTGCATAAGCTCACACAATTAGTGACTTAGATTTGATGTAATCTATTTCATTCTATAGTGTTGGTCTTTTCCCCCGACAATAGTAAAATGTGTGGGCTCCATTGTTAGCGTGCCTGGGATCAGATACCATCTCCAACGAGGTTAAGTTACCCTTGGTGCCTGCTTGACTCTTCATAAATTAGAGGTACAATAGTACCGACCCGATCTCTTCAGGTTGCATAAGTAGGAAATAAAATTATACATAGAAAAGGCTTGGAACATTGCCTGACACAAAGTAGGTGGCTTCAAATGTTATTATTATTTTCAATTTTGCCAAGACAGCAAACCCTGTGGTGGTGAATTTGGATATGTAAACCTGGTAAACTAACACACACTCTTTTCTCATAATATTGTCACACTTGCACCTTATGTCATAAGTATTCTAGTAATACTGACTGTACATAATGTTTGGTTATACAAATAAATTTTGCTTTGTGAGGGAATTAGTTGTAATTGAGGGGAATTCAAAGTTTGCTCAGCTTAACAAGCATTTAAAGGCATCTAATAAACACCATGACTTGTATTTGAAAGTAGAAAATACTTTCTTTTTTTTTAAACCTCACATTCACAAGTTGTCTCAATTTTATTTTTTTATTACAATTTTCATTTCCCCCAAGGAAACTACTAACCAACACAGTTATTTTTAAATATTAACCTGCTGTGTTCTTTTGAAAGTCTAAGTACCAAGGAAAAAATAACACTGTATTTTTACTGCTACCCATAATATTTTTTCTCTCTCCTTCTCTCCCTTTGGGATACAGTTTGTCTTTGGAAAAATATGGTTTATATGCAGTGTTTGGTAAGATAATTTGGTGTGCTGGAAAAGGTTGTGAACCAGTCACGGTATTTGGGATTGTAAGAAGAGGCATTGAAAAGCTAGTGGCTGCACAATTGTATTAGCTTAGTAACACAAGGTAGGGAGTTCTGAAATTGTGATGGAAGTATTGCCTGCCTTGACTACCTGTTCTTGAGTCCATTTGCTGATCAGATCTCAGGTTATGTAAAAGTCATATATCCTGGATAGGGGTATAGAAACAGGAAACATCCTCAGCAGGCTATACAAGTGAGAGAGATGACAGAGTTCTGATAAGACTGACTAAAAACTTGATACTTTCTTATTTCAAAGGAGCAAATAATTGTTTTACCTGGGATGTCCAGGCCAAATTCATAATGCAACCCTACCTTTTGAACTGAATATGATCCCTTTCCCAAGAAACTGTTCTAAGACAAAAAACCTGAAAGGAAAATTGTTGTACACAGATAATATTCTTATATTCTGTATTTTCTGGGACAGTCTGTTTTGGATTAGATGATGAGTCCTAATTTAGGTTTGTAAAATATTATCAAGGAAAATCTTTATGAAGATTTTATTGAGATATTATTTTATGACAAAAATGGGATAACTGTAATGTTCAACAAAAAGATAGGTGGTAGAAGGAAGGAAGGTGCTGGAGTGTTCAGTAACCTTACCCCACAATGCCTCTGTACAAATTCTGTGAGAAGTCATTCTTGTGTAGTAGAGGCATTCATTTTTCTCCTAATATCCCTTCTGAAAATTCCCTTTCTTAAATCCTTTATTAGTCAGTTCTTAGCTTCTTGCAAGGAAGGCCCTTCATCTAGGACAATGTTCATTTCACCATATAAAAATTCACAATTCATGGCACATTTGTTCAATAAAATACTATGCTTTCTAAAAATAATTATAAAAACTTGCTATACATGGGAGCAAGTTCAACATTAAATCACATGAAACATATAAACAAAAATAGTTGCGTTAGAGCAACTGAATTCTAAATGCTTTTTTTCTTTAAAAATTTTCCTTCATGTTATTTTCACATTCTTTTAGCAACAAATGACAATGAACTGCCATTGGTTTTATTTTATTTTTTGAACTTAAGCATTGTATCCACAAGTACATCACTGCCCCCTCCAGTTTTTAGGGGGAGATATTCTATTATCTAAAACCCAATAAATTGTGACCTATTATGTTTTTGGCACTACCTTATTTAGGTAAAAATATTAGGCGTTTAGAACAATGCATTTTTGAATATTTTGACTGATGTTACTATTCATGGAATTAGAATCTGCCTTTCAGGGGCTCAGAAGGAGGTAGTGTTTGGATGTCATTAGAGTAGAATATTTTATTGTCCTATAAAAATGTTGATAAATTGCTTATAAGGGCTCATTTATTAGTAAAGACCATGTCACCAAAATAATAAAGCCAAATATGATAAAAATCACAATCAGAAAATATATTTTTCTTCTTTTATTTACAACCTACCAAACAAAATAACATAGTTATAATTTTGTCAGTCTCAGAACTATAAATTTAATTCAAATAGAACATAAAGAATTTTTATCACAGATGAATCAGATGAAAACTATCCAGAAAATATCCAAATATGTACATTACTCAGTTAATACTCAGTCTAGGTGCCAAAGGGAAACCAAATGCTTCCATTTATCTATATCTATATAATTTGGCAATTTTAATTCGTAAGGGGCCCAACAGATGTTTAATTTCATAGGCTGATATAGTCAATATCACTAGATCCATATTTTTAAATTTAATTAGCTATATAATTCTGATTTCTCTTTGTTAGACTGTACTGACCTGACCATGGAGAAATAATCTAATATGCCTTAAATTATGTTGGAACTCCCCAGAACTTTCCTCAGGGCTGCCTTTATCTCTTTATTCTGGAGGCTATAGATGAGGGGATTGAAGAGCGGGGTCACCATAGCATAGAAAAAAGTTTTAATTTTCAGCATCCTCATAGAATGTCCAAGTCCTGGGCTCACATACATGACCATAAGAGAGCAACAGAACAGTGATCCCACAGCCAAATGAGACCCACAGGTAGAGAAGGCCTTATGTTTCCCAGTGATTGAAGGCATACCCAACACAAGTATCACGACAAGAGTACAGGATCCAATAATAAAGAGGAAGTTACCTAAAATAACTAATGAGCTTGCAGTGTAGCAAAACAGTGGGGTTTTGGGGACAGAGGCACATGCCAATGCAAATACTGGCCCTGGGTCACACACAACATGGTCAGTAATGTTTGGACCACAGAAGAGCATCTGAGAGATGAGAACAGTGGGAATCAAGAACCACAGAAATCCACAAACACAGCACATTATGGCCAGTTTGGCACAAAGATGCCCAGTCATGATTTTAGGATAGTGAAAGGGATGGTAGATAGCAAGGTACCGATCAAAGGCCATCACAGTCAAAGCAAGCATTCAGATGTACTCAAAGAGAAAAAGAAAAAGAACTGGAGAAAACATCCAACAAAGGAGATGGGTTTTTTCTCTGAAAGGAAGTTGACCAACATCTTGGGAACTGTAGAAGAGACATTCCATAGCTCTAAAAAGGAGAAATTTCCCAGGAACATGGGATTGTGAAGTTGCTAGTCACACCACAGGGCGCAAGCAATGGTTCCATTTGCTGTTATGGTCAGTGCATGTTGTAGTAAAGAGTGAGAAGAGGAAGATTTGAGTTCTCCACTCATGAGAGAAACCTTGGAGTATAAATTCATTTACAAAAGCAAAGCTGGAAATGGGCTTAGAGACATTCATTGGGTCAGTGACCTGCAAGATCAAGAGATACATTATCAGTCAGGACTCTTACAAAATGTGTTTCTATTTTAAGAATGAAGAGAAAATGAACATGAAGTCATTTTTCAAAAGAATAATTAAGAAGAGAATGTAGTTTACTTTTTCTTGGTTATATAGTATATGAGTTTTGGGTATAGTACGTAGCTGACTGCACAAAAACAAACTTCCGCCAGCTCCTAAATCTCTCCTTAATATTCAATCGTAATAGAACTAGGCAAAGTTAAACTCCTTTTGTCAGCTCATTATTTTGGGACAGAAATGATTTATGATAGTTTCTGGATAGGATATGACTCAAAGCTAGTACTTTGAGAAGGCACAAATGTGTTAGTTTCTTATTGCAAACCCAGCTTATAGTGCAATAGACTCAGTAAAGAAAGTTTTGACCATTTACATTTCAGCTAAACATATTACTTAACATTATTTACACATGCAAAAGAAACACACATATTTTAAAATAAGTGGGTAGTGATCACGTTAAAACCATTATCTCTGAATTTCTATTGCTGTTGTTAGCTTAAGTTATTGTCTAATGTTACTTAGCAATATTAACTTTTAATATTAATATTGAAATGCTGCAATGTTTTCTGTAGAAAGCAGACTTTAAGTTTTTGATTAATCTTTCACCTTAATTTTGTAAATTGATATAGTGATTATTGATAAAATCAATATCATATTGATTTAGTCATTATGTACAAAAGTTTGCAGAGATCTAGACATTAAACTTGACTTTTTGAAGTTTTTTTCATAAAATTTTGAGATTGATTTTCCTTACATGCTTTTTGTAAAATTGAAAATTTCTACTAAATGACAGAAATCAAATACTTTTTTTTGTTATAGGTAAACTTCTTTCCTCCTACATTGTTTTTTAAAAATTATATATATATATATATATGTGTGTGTGTGTGTGTAATTGCATTTTAGATTCCGGAGTACATGTGCAGAACATGCAGGATTGTTGCATAGGGACATACATGGCAATGTGGTTTGCTGCCTCCAACACCCGCATCACCTGTATGTGGCATTTCTCCCAATGTTATCCTTCCCCAACCTCCCTAGTCCCCGCTGTCCCTCCCCTATTCCCCCTGAACTGACCCATTGTGTGATGCTAACCTTCCTGTCTTCATGTGTTTTCATTGTTCAATACCCGCCTATGAGTGGGAACATGCGGTGTTTGATTTTCTGTTCTTGTGTCAATTTCCTGAGAGTGATGGTTTCCAGATTCATCCATGTCCCTACAAAGGACACGAACTCATCATTTTTTAAGGCTGCATAGTATTCCATGGTGTATATATGCCACATTTTCCTTGTCCAGTCTATCATCGATGGGCATTTGGGTTGGTTCCAGGTCTTTGCTATTGTAAATAATGCTACAATGAACATATGTGTGCATGTGTCTTTATAACAGAACGATTTATAATCCTTTGGATATATACCCAGTAATGGGATTGCTGGGTCAAATGGAATTTCTATTTCTAGGTCCTTGAGGAATCGCCACACTGTCTTCCACAACGGTTGAACTGATTTACGCTCCCGCCAACAGTATAAAAGTGTTCCTATTTCTCCACATCCTCTCCAGCATCTGTTGTCTCCAGATTTTTTAATGATCGCCATTCGAACTGGTGTGAGATGGTATCTCAATGTGGTTTTGATTTGCATTTCTCTAATGACCAGTGA
>CAUYLG010027764.1:0-13343 GCA_963573385.1 Cacajao melanocephalus | reverse complement strand
TGTTCATAGAGTCCCTGCACAAAGAGGCCGTGGTGGCTGGGGTGGACACTGCATGGGCACTGCAATTGACTCGCCACTCACCAAGGCTGAGCTGGCAGCTGCCACTGCTGAGGACCCAGCCTACCAAAAGCAGCTGTTTCTTTGAACAGAGAAAAAAACAGGCAATGTTAATTAGGAGCAAGACAGTGTTATGATAGATAAATATGTTATGACAAAACACACTAATAAATACACATGATAAATATATGTCATGACAAAATAGTGTTATGGCAGATAAATATACCACTGCTGCTATAGTGGAGATGTAAACAATCTTGAAATTATAAAAAAAAATTATGTCAAAGGAAAATACTTACTACAAACAAAGAAGTTAAAACAGTTGTAAAAATTCTATTTCTGTTCAGCTATATCGAGACTGTTTCACAGGGAAGTTCTACTAAACCTTCAGGGAAGGTTATTGGACTTATTTAACATATTCAAGAGAATGGGCCAATATATAGAAAGCCAGAAAACTCACTTTATTAGATATGAATAGTGTTCATTCTAAAACCAATTAGGGAACAAACAACAAAGAAACATAACAGAAAAATCACTATTTGTAATTAGGTGTAAAATAGATGAGAAAAATAGGAGACTGTGTTCATGACGTATCCCAAGAAAGCAAGAATATTTAAACTTTAAATCTTTTAATGCATTTTACCACTTAATCCAATAATTTTAAAAGAGGCAATCATGTTTCACTAGATCAGAAATCACTGCAGATGAAATTCCACACTACATCTGCCCTACATTTCTTCAGTTATCTCCATTTTTAAGAATTTGTGATCAGTGCAGCACCGTTCAATTAGCAAAGACAAGGAATCAACCTAGATGCCCATCAACAGTGGACTGGATCAAGAAAATGTGGTACATGTACACCGTGGTATGCTACCCAGCCACAACAACAAGAACGAAATCATGTCCTTCACAGCAACGTGGGTGGAGCTGGAGACCATTATTCTAAATAAATGAATGCAAGAACCAAACGCCAAATCCCACATATTCTCACCTATAAGTGGGACACAAAGAAGGGAACAGCAGACGCTAGGGCCTACTTTAGTGGCGAGGGTGAGAGGAGGGGCGGCTTTAAAAACTACCTATTGGATATTGTGCTGATTACCTGAGTAACAAAATTATCTGCACAACAAACATCCATGATACACAATTTACCCATGTAGCAAACCTGAAAGTGTATCCCTTGAACCTAAAATAAAAGTCGAAAAGACAAAAGAAAAAAAGAATTCCTGATCAGATTGAGCCCACCTAAATAATCCGGGATAATCTCCGCTCTCACTGTCCACACCCTTAACCATATCTGCGGTCCCCTTTGTTGTGTAAGATCATACAGCCAAAGGTTCTGGAGCTTAGGGTTTGAATATATTTGTGGGGCCATTATTCTGCCTACTACAATTATACGGTGGCTGAATGAGGTTTAACATTAGTCTAATTAAACTCCTAGAAGATGAAAGGAGAGTGACTAAAAGGAGGTATTCCATAACAAGGTTATGGCAAACGATTAAGTAAAGGTCTACACAGCCCTGTGAATGAAAGGAGATCCACATCAGCTCAGACTGCACTGGAACTTCACATGGTAAAGACAAACAGTGATCTTGAAAGCAGCCATGGAAGAAACACAGATCATTTAAAATGCATCTGGACTGGAATGTAGCTGACATCTCTCCCTGTCAGCCACAGTAGCCAGAAGAGACATCAGCATTCACCAGCTGAGGGAAAAACCAACGTCAAACCAGGAATCTGTGGCTGGCAAACCCACCTTTCAACAATAAAACAAAAGGCCAGGCATGGTGGCTCACGTCTGTGATCCCACCACTTTGGGAGGCAGAGGCAGGCAGATCACTTGAGGTCAGGGGTTTGAGACCAGAGTGGCCAAGATGGCGAAACTCCGTCTCTACTAAAAATACAAAATTAGCCAGGCATGGTGGCAGGCTCATGTAATCCCAGCTCCTCGGGAGGCTGAGGCAGGAGAATTGCTTGAACCCAGGAGGCAGAGTTTGCAGTGAGCAGAGATCACTCCACTGCATTCCAGCCTGGGCTACAGAGCAAGACTCTATCTCAAAAACAAAAACAAAGCAAAACAAAAAAGGAATAAAACAAAGACTTTTTATATAAATAAACTGTTGGTTTTTCAGCAAAATACTTCCTCTACAAATATGTAGAATGTCACTAAGATATATTTAAAAAGAAATAAAGCCTGGCTCAGTGGCTCACCCCTATAATCCCAGCACCTCTAGAGGCCGAGGTGGGGGTTCACCTGAGGTAGGGAGTTTGAGAGCAGCCTGACCAACATGGAGAAACCCCTTCTCTACTAAAAATACAAAAAATTAGCTGGTCGTCGTGGCACATGCATGTCATCCCAGCTACTCGGGAGACTGAGGTAGGAGAATCATTTGAACCCGGGAGGCAGAGGTTGCAGTGAGCTGAGATCATGCCATTGTACTCCAGCCTGGGCAACAAGAGCAAAACCCCCTCTCAAAAAAAAATAAAAAAGGAAGAAAGGAAGACCAAATAATGAAAGGAAGGAAGAAAAACAGAAAAATTAATTGGTAATCATAGATATATGGAAATTAATACCATTATTATAAAATATTAATAATATAGACTTCAAAAGAAATAAATAATGTCAAATACTTAATTTGTTATGTTGCACTTTGCTTATCCATCTTCCCACCTCCACCTAGGCTGTGCCATCCATGAGGTCCAAGGAAGGTTCATTCTTTTTTCTGAGACTGGTCCATAGAGAACAGGACCCAGAATAAGACAGGTACTTGATGAATCTTTACCAAATGAATAAATTTCCTGGAAATAATTAGCAGACCAGGAATTGTGATGCATATGCACAACTCAAAAGCAGCTGAAGGAAGTAACATCACAGAACGTGGTGGCATAGGGAGCTCCAAGGGCCACTACTCTACAGAGACAATGTGCTCGTCAAGCATCAGCACACACACCGAAATCTCAGAGGCCTTTTAAAGCACAGATTCCTGGACTGCACCAACAGATATCATGATTGGGTTGACCAACAATTAATTGCTGAGAAGTTGAAAAATATATTTCAAAATCTTTTGCATGATAAGCTCTTGAGTTTTCTTGGGAATCTGTCTCTCTGTCTTTTCTCCTCAAAACAGAGCTCACCCCTGCTCCTCTGCAAGTGAAAACCCTCCTTTTAGAAGACATTCCCGGATCAGCCAGGTCCAAACCCCAAAATGACTTCCTGTCTTGGATCCAAATGCTCAGATGCAACCTGGGGCTAATTTCAGTGGGAATTAGGAGATTACTTAATTAAGATGATTAGTGAGAAGGCCAATAGTTGACATTAATGTTAGGGAGGTCAAGTTTGCATTTCTAAAAAGAATCCTGCTTACCAGTGAGTATAAGTCTTTTCTGTGTAGGGTAAAGTTCTCAGCAGAGGAACTAGCAATAGCTCTAGGTTCCACCACATACGTTACGTGTAGCTGACTGGCCCACCCCCCCCACCGCCCCACAACTTCCTCTGCAGCTAAAGGAAAAAGCTGAACTCTAATCTTGGCCCATCCTTCCACTGCATTCTACTGGGTATGGATTCTCTACAAGTGTGAATGTTCCTGGATCTCAGTGGCTCCTTCTGCTGTTGTGGAGTCTCCACTGATGTGGTTTATGCCCAGGTGGACCTGCAAGAGGCTGAGTGTCCCCTAAGTCTCAAGGCCAACATTTTCAGCAATCCCAGACCAACTCTTCAGGTTCTCAGTGACTCAGCTTTTCATCTGTGGGAGAGAAGAATCCATCTCCTTCTCTCAGGTATGTTGGGAATTATATGTAAATAGTCAGTAATCTATAAGTTGATGACATTCTTAGTGTTGCATTGATTGCTCAGCTGAACTCTATAACCAAAGGATGGAGGGTGGAGGAAGAATTTACTTCCTCTCTCCGAAGGACTCATCAATAGGCATTTCTGCCCCGTGGATTTGCAAATGAGAAATTAGCTTTAGGAAGATGTACAAAGGAGATCTGGACTCCCTTTTATTGTTATTATTACTTTAGAGATGGGCCTTGCTATACTGTCCAGGCTGGAGAGCAGTGGCTATTCACAGACTCAATCATAGCACACTGCAGCTCCAAACTCCTGGGTGGAAACCATCTTCCTGCCTCAGCCTCCCAAATAGCTGGGACTACAGGCATGCACCACTGCCCCTGGCCACTTATTGTTATTTTACTTTAAGTGTTTTATTTTGAATGTTAAAAAATATGTGTTTTTCAGATTACAAAACTCAGAATCTGTTTGGTCACAGAAGACTTGAAAATGGTCAGAAGAAAGATACAAATACCACTTTAATCTCCACTTAGAAAATCCCAGCAAGCATCTTGCTGAACCGTCTTAGACTGCAGTGTGAATGGTGGCCCTGGAGCTGTCCTTTACAATGGTGCTGATCTTCATTCTGTTGTTTTCTACGTATATATACTTGTCGACAAAAAGGGTCAAACTCTGGAAAACATTTAAAGGTATTTATTCTGAGCCAAATATGAGTGACCATGGCCCATGACACAGCCCTCAGGGGGCCCTGAGAACATGTGCCCAAGGTGGTTGGTGTGTAGTTTAGTTTTATACATTTTAGCAAGGCATGAGACATCCATCAAATACATTGAAGGAATACAGTGGTTTGTTCCAGAAAGATGGGACCATTTAAAGCAGGTGGGGAGTGGGCTTCCAGGCCATAGGTAAATTTAAACACTTTCTGGTGGACAATCGAGGTTTTTGTCTAAGGACATTGGATCAATAGAAATGAAATATTCAGCCAGTCATGGTGGCTCATGTCTGTAATCCCAGCACTTTGGGAGGCTGAGGGGGGCAGACTACTTGAGATCAGGAGTTCAAAGCCAGCCTGGCCAACATGGTGAAACCACATCTCTACAAAAATACAAAAATTAGCCGGGCATGGCAGTGCATGCCTGTAATCTCAGCTACTTGGGAAGCTGAGGCAGGAGAATCACTTGAACCCTAGAGGTGGAGGTTGCAGTGAGCCAAGATTGTGCCACTGCTCTCCAGCCTGGGTGACAGAGCGAGACTCCACCTCAAAACTAAAAAAGAAAAAGAAAAGAAAAGAAATGTTCAAGTTATATAAAAGATTGTGGAGATCAAGGTTCTTTTGAAGTCTCATAGCAGCTGCTCTTAGAGACAATAAATGACAAATGTTTCCTATTCAGACACTTTAAAAGGCACTAGACTCTCAGTTAATCTATTCAGAATTTGGAGGGGCCTAGAAGGAAATGGTCTAGCTTTGTTTTGTTTGTTTTTTGTGTTTTGAAACGGAGTCTCGCCCAGGCTGGAATACAGTGGCACAATCTCGGCTCACTGCAACCTCTGCCTCCAGGGTTCAAACAATTCTCCCACCTCAGTATCCTGAGTAGCTGAGACGACAGACACTGGACATCATGCCCAGCTAATTTTTATATTTTTGTAGAGACAGGGTTTCACCATGTTGCCCAGGCTTGTCGTGAACTCCTGACTTTAGGTGATCCACCCACCTCGGCCTCCCAAAGTGCTGAGATTACAGGTGTGAGCCACCGTGCCCACCCGGTCTAGCTATGTTAATAGGGATTCTTTGCAGATGTGAATTTTCTCCCACAAAGGACAGCTTGCAGTCCCTTTTGAAAATGTGACAAAGAAACATGTCCTCGGGGTAAAATGTTTTTATTTTCTTCCTTGTCTCATAATGTTATGCCAGAGTCGGGTTGGAAACTAAGTCACAATATATAGGGTTAAATAAAACCCATCCGATGAGAATGTATGGTTTGTAGGGCATGACTCCCCAGACCCCTTAGATAGGAATTTGGGCAAGATTTAAAAATCAGAGTTTAGTCCTCATATTTTTTATGTGCTTTCAATTTACAAAGTTGCATTCATATGTTATGGGTTATCTTGAGTGTCGCTTTTTGAGTGTATTATTACACAAGTAGTTTTCATGTTACAAAATCTGCATAGAGTTTGAACACTTTCACAAGCTACATCTCACTTCAAACAAGGAGACATAACTCAACTTCTCTTGGATCCATCTGCTATCATCGTGTCTTGTTGTAAACAATATTTTAAGAGCATATTTGTACATAAAGGTTCTTCTATGTTTGGGATTTAAAAATATTCGTAGATTACTCAAATGATAAATATTAGGCCAAAGACTAAACATGTTAAAGCCTTTTCACACACATTGCCAAATTGCTTCTCTAAATCGTTGTGCTGATCTGTTCATTCATTTAATAAATACTTATTGTGCCCTGATTGTTTACTAATGATGACATTGGGGATATAGTGACAAGATTCCTTGCTCAAAGAACATATATTTCAGCAATACTAACTGCGATGGTTAATTTTAGGTGTCAACGTGACTGAGTTAAGGGATATGTAGATAGCTGGTAATACATTATTGATTGGTGTATCTGTGAGGGTGCTTCTGGAGGAGATTGATGTGTGAGTTGGTGGACTGAATGGGGAAGATCCTCTCTCAATGTAGGAAGGCAACATCCAATCACCTGGGGTTGCACATAGAACAAAAAAGCAGAGGAAAGTCTCATTGACTCTTTCACTCTGGAGCTGGGAACCCTTCTTCTCCTGCTCTTGGACATCAGAACTCCAGGTTCTATGGTTTCGGACTCTGACACCTTCACCATGGGCCTCCTTACCCTCTAACTATGCTACTGTCTTCCCTAGTTCTTCAGGTTCCCGATGGCTTATGACGAGACTTCACAGCCTCCATAATTGTGTAATCCAGTTCCACTAATAAATCCTCTCTCTTCTCTCTATGGTCTATCTATCTATCCTGTTGATTGTGTCTCTCTGGGAACCCTGATACATGAATGGACAGTAACCAAATAAAACCTAGTATTATTGATAATTGCCATTGAGAAAAATATGCCTAGACCAGAAGATTGGTGGTGGTGGAAATAGCAGGGGATATAGTTTAGATAAAATCATTGAGCAAGACATTTCTGAGAACTTGACCACTGGTTCTTTGAGCAGAGACCTGAATCGTGAGAGGAGTAAGCCATGTGGATCCCTGGGGAGCAGGTACATGTGGGAGTCACAGCAGGGGCAGGGGGCAGGGACAGGACAGAGCAGTGACAAGAGGCTGGTGTGAGTGGAGACGAGTGAGCTGTTGTTGAGAGGGGTGGAATGAGGCCAGAGGGGCCCTTTGTTCAGGGGCTTGTAGGAAGTGGTGAGAAATTGGAGTTTCATTGTCCTAAGAAGGGAAGAAGCTGGAGTGTCTGTGGGATGTGGTGATGAAGATGTGCTCTAATTCCCATTTGAAAGGCTCACTGTGCCTTTGTTGTATGGGCAACGGATAGTGGCGTGAGAGACAGCAGGCAGCACAGCTGGAAGGCCCTTCCGGTTTACTATCCTAGGGAGGATGGTTCTGGGGTGGAGGCCATAGCAGAATGAGAGGTGATTGGGTTTACTGTTGATATTTGTTTTTAATTTTGGTTAAACATACACAGCATAAAATTTACTTTTTAATCATTTTTGAGGGTACAATTCATTGGCGTTAAGCACATTTTTGTAAGTGTCTTTACAAAGCAAAACATTGTAAGTGTTCTAAAGCCCCCATCACAAATATCCATTTCCAGAACTTTGTCATCATCCCAAGCAGAAACTCTGTACCCATTAAAAATAACTCCTCATTTTCCCCCCACCCCAGTAAATGGTAACTTCCATTTACTTTCTGTGTCTTTTTTTCTCCTCCTTTTTTCCTTTTTTTTTTTTTTTTTTTGGCAGGATCCAGGCCAAATACTTTCTGTTTCTATGAATTTGCCTATTCTCTGTGAGTGAAATCATATAATATTTGCCCTTTGGTTTCTGGCTTATTTCACTGATCATAATGTTTTCAAGATTCATCCGTGTCATAGCATGTGTCAGAATTTTACTCATTTTAAGGCTGAGTAATAGTCCATGTGTATATACCATATTTTTTAATCCATTCATCCATTTATGGACACTTGCCTTGCTTCCACCTTTTGGCTATTGAAAACAATGCTGCTATGAGCCTGAGTGTACAAATATCTGTTTGAGTACCTGAGTATCCACTTTCAGTTCTTTTTGGCATATGACCAGAAGTGGAATTGCTGGATCATATGGTAATCCCATTTTTACTTTCTTGAGGAATTATCATACTGCTTTCCATGGTGGCTGCAACATTGTACATTCCCACCAGCAGTGTACAAGGATTTCAATTTCTCCACCTCCTCACCAACAGTCAGCCTAGTGAAGCTGAGCATGTTTCATGAGTCTATTGGCCATTTGTATATCTTCTTTAGCAAATTGTCTCTTCACGTCCATTACCCATTTGTGAATAGGGTTTTTTTTTAATTGATAAATCGTAGTTTTTAGGTATTTTGAATATTAATTCCTCATCAGATATATGATTGGGATGAGGAAACAGACACAAAGTGGATGCCAAAAGCTCATGCAAAAAGAATTGAAAGCAGGAACTCAAATAGATACTTGTATACTCAGCTCACAGCAGCATCATTCTCAATAGCCAAAACGTGGAACTCCTCCCATTCTGTGCATTTTCTTTCCACTCTTTTAATAATGTATTTTGATGCAAAAGGTTCTTTAATTTTGATGAAGTCTCATTTACCATTTTTCTTTAATTGCTTGTGCTTTGGGTCATCTAGCCAAGAAACTACTACTGAATCAAATGTCCACAAGATTTTCCTCAATGTTTTCTTATAAGCCATTTACAGGTTTGACTCTTAAGTTTAATCGTTTGATCCATTCTGAGTTAATTGTTGAGTATGATGTAGGGAAGGCTATGAATTTTGTCCAACACGATTCTTTTGCATGCAGATATCCAGTCTCGCTCTGTCACCCAGACTGGAGTTCAGTGGTGCAATCTTGGCTACTGCAACCTTCACCTCCTTGGTTCAAGCAACTCTCCTGCCTCAGCCTCCCAAGTAGCTGGGACTACAGATGAGAGCCACCATGCCCGGCTAATTTTTTGTATTTTTAGTAGAGGCCTGGCTAATTTTTTGTATTTTCAGTAGAGACGGGGTTTCACTGTGTTAGCCAAGATGGTCTCGATCACCTGATCTCATGGCCCGCCTACCTCAGCCTCTGCCCAGCCAAAAGATGTTATTCTTAAGAGGTAGAGGGTCATGCAATTGACAAATGATTAGGAATTAGGGTCATGCTGTTGACTAATGATTTTCAGGCATTTCAGAAAAACTGTAGAAATATAATTTATGGGTTGGGTGTGGTGGCTCACACATGTAATCCAAGCACTTTTGGAAGCCAAGGTGGATGGAACACTTGAGGCCAGGAGTTCAAGACCAGCCTGGCCAACATGGCAAGACTCCATCTCTACTAAAAACAGAAAAATTAGCCAGATGTGGTGGCATGTGCCTGTAATCCCAGCTACTTGGGAGGCTGAGGCGAGAATCGCTTGAGCTCAGAGGTGGAGGTTGCACTTAGCCAAGACTGCACCAAACCTAGGCAACAGAGCAAGACTCTGTCTCGAAAAAAAAAAAAGAAAAAAGAAAAAAAACCCATAATTTATTACATACATTAGCTCTAGGGTGACCATTATATTCTTTCAACCTTTAAGACTCTGAAACTTTTTACGGTAACTTGGAGAAAATTTAAAAGCTAATAATACAGAGTCACAAGAGAAATGTTTACAACATCACGTTGAATGAAAATTAAGCCTCAAGAATATCTGTATGAGAACGTGGCAGTGTGTGTGTGCGCTCTGGGTGTGAGTGTCATTGTGTGGAGAGTATATGTGTAAGAACATGTCACATGGCAGCATCTTTGTTTCTCTGCTGGGGTGTGTGAGTCTGTGTGTGCATCATTCATTCATTCACTCAACAAATATAACAATCAGGCATGGCCAGGCACCGTGGCTCACACCTGTAATCCTGGCACTTTGGGAGGCCAAGGTGGGTGGATCACCTGAGGTCAGGAGTTCAAGACCAACCTGGCCATCATGGTGAAACCCCATCTTAAAAAAAAAAAGTGAAAAAAAAAGAAAAGAATCAGGCACTATTCAAGACAACAGAAATACATCTGCAATTAAAATCTTTGTCCTGGCCAGGTGCAGTGGCTCATGCCTGTAATCCCAGCATTTTGAGAGGCCGAGGTGGGCAGATCACCTGCTCAACATGATGAAACCCCATCTCTACTAAAATACAAAATTAGCCAGGCATGGTGGCAGGCGCCTGTAATGCCAGGTGTTCAGGCCACTGAGGCATGATCACTTGAACTCAGGGAGAGGAGAAGGTTGCAGTGAGCCGAGATCCTGCCACTGCACTCCAATCTGGGAGACAGAGCAAGATTCCATCTCAAAAATTAAAATTAAAAACAATAAAATATTTGTCCTTGTCCACATAAAGCTTGTATTCTGGAAAAAAAAGAGAGAGAGAGAGAGAGACTATAAGCAATTAAATATATTTTTAAATGTTAGTGAAAGGGTTGTGAACAAAGTGAAGCAGGGTGGAGAAGGGCTGTCGACGCCACAGGAGGTGAGCCGTCCAGGAAGGGCCTCTGGTGGGACTCCCAGGAGAAACTCCTGGAGATGAGTTTCCAGGCAGGGGAGCAGCCATACAGAGGCTCTGAGGTGTGGGCACCTGGGCATGCTGGAGGAACGACCTGAGGAGGGCCTGAGCCTGGACTCTGTTGCACGGCCACGTGTGGGTAAATTAGGGCCCCTGGGGAGGGCTTTGCCAATTAAAGGGACTTTTCATGTACCATGTTTTCTTTTGTTTTTGAGACAGGGTCTGGCTCTGTGGCCCAGGCTGGAGTGCCATGGTGCATGCGACCTAGGTTCATTGCAACCTCCACCTTCTGGGCTCAAGCAATCCTCCCACCTCAGCCTCCTGTGTAGCTGGGAGTACACGTGTGTGCCACCACACTCAGCTAATTTTTGTTTATTGGTTGTGTGTGTGTGTGTGTGTGTGTATGGTAGAGACAGAGTTTTACCATGTTGCCCAGGCTGGTCTTCAAGTCCTAGGCTCAAGCAGTCCACCAGCCTTAGCCTCCCAAAGTGCTGAGATTACAGGTGTGAGCCACCACACACACCCCAGGTTAACATGTTTTAAAAAGAACCTTTGGCTGGGCACAATGACTCACACCTGTAATCCCACCACTTCAGAAAGCTGAGGTGGGTGGATCACCTGAGGTCAGGAGTTTGAGACAATCCTGGCCAATATGGTGAAACGCCATCTCTACTAAAAAATACAAAAATTATCTGAGCGTGGTGGCCCTCACCTGTAGTCCCAGCTACTTGGGAGGCTGAGGCAGGAGAATTGCTTGAACCCAGGAGGTGGAGATTGCAGTGAGCCGAGATTGCGCCCCTGCACTCCAGCCTGGAGCCTGGCGACAGAGTGAGACTCTGTCTCAAAAAACAAACAAACAAACAAACAAACAAACAAAAAAGCTGGACATGGTGGCAGGTGCCTGTAATTCCAGCTACTTGGGAGACTGAGGAAGGAGAATGGCTTGAACCCAGGAGGTGGAGGTTGCAGGGAGTCAAGATCACACTATTGCACTCCAGCCTGGGTGACAGAGCAATACTCCATCTCGAAAATAAAATAAAATAAAAAGAACCTTCAAGATATTTCAATGGGTTTACAGAGAAAATTTTCCTCCCTTCCCAGACCCCATGTGCCCAGGTTCCCTGCCAGAGACGAGCACATTACCAGCATCTCATGTGTCTTTCTTGAGATAGTTATGCACATGTTATTGTTGCTGCACCAAGAAGTGTTACAGGATCTTTGGGGTGTTGCTTTTCTGGCCAGAAACCTGTGGTCTTTGCTGGAGTTCTTCTGTCCTACCTCCAGATAGGCAGACAAGTGGAGGGTGAGCATGACAAAGAGGAGCTTAACTGAGTTCAGAACAGCTCAGAGGAGCCTGGCAGTGGGTAGTTCTCTCTGCAGGCAGCTGTCCTTTCCAGTGTTCCGCTCCCAGAAAAGAGGGTGGCTCCTCTCTTTAGCTGGTCATCCTGTTGTCTCTCCATCCTCTACCCTGCTCTGGCTGAGCCTGGGGCTTTTATGGACCTCAGAGGGAAGGAAGTGTGTGCCCACTAGTCCATGGGCAGCCAGAAAAAGCACGAGTCCCTACTCCAGTCCTTGGATCTGGCAGCCCAGCCCCCAGCCTTCAGGCCCTCCCGCACTAAAAGGTCCAGGCGCATAGCGGTGGTGACCTTGGCGGCTGCAGCACTTGGGGAGCTCCCACCCTGCCAACTCGGGAGGGGCGGGGCTCCCACCTGTCCCTGGTTCTGCAGAGTGTGCAGCCCCGACCGTACCCCTTCTCTGCGTCTCCCCTCAGCGGCAGAGGGTGAGGTGCAAGTGGTACGGGGGCCCCGCCAATCCCTCACAAACGAACCCGACGCTCCCGGGCCGGTCCCGCGAGTCCCGGCGGCACCTTTGGCGGGGTGCTTGTGGGCTCCCAGGACACGGTGGGAGCAAGGTCAAGCCTGCGGCGGAGCCTCCGGGCCTGGGAGCACATCCTGCCCAGCTGTGCGAGGGTGGGGGTGGCACAGTCGGCTGCCTTGGGGACGAGGGCACAGAGGATCCACTGCGGCTCCCACACCCTCTCCTGCTGGCCCGTCGGCCTCCTTGTATCCTGGGACGGGGCTCCAGGCCCTGGCCGGCCTGGTCTGGATTCCGGGACAGGAGTGACATCGCCGAAAGTTCGCCCTGCGGCCCCGGCGCTCAGGGGCCAGCCGGGGCTCCCCCTGCCAGGGAGGCACCTCCGGGAGCGGATCGCGAACCCCGGACCCGGCTGCCGGGAGTGCCAGGTCACCCCGACGCCAGATAGATCTTGGGGACGCAGCCTCGGGCAGCCCCTCACAAAACTTTCAGCCCAGCCCCAGGATCCTGGCGCCCTAGACAGGGCGGGCGCTGGGCCACTCCCGCTTCCCACCCCCGGCCCCTGAAGCGCGGCCACCGCTCCACATTCCGGGCCAGCCCCCGCGCTCGGTGCACAAGCGCGGCACCGCCCTGAGCCACGCTCTGCCTTGGGGCCTCCGCGCCTACAGTGCAGCTCCCCCCGCGGGCGGCCCGGCGCGGCCCCACCTCAGCTGCTCCCAGGGCGCCAGGTCCCGGGGACCCTTTGCCTCGGCGTCCGCCACCGACAACCCCGGCCCGCGCCCGCACCCACCACAGCCGGCACTGCGGCAGCGGCGCTTCGGACGCCCTCCACTGCCATCGGAAGGAGCACCGAAAAAAACAAGAGAGAGAAAGTAAAGGAAAATATTTCTCCTTTCAGTTTTCCAGACTGTCGCCATGAAGGGCATGGAGAGAGGGGCTGCAGGGAG
>CAUYLG010027763.1:0-11363 GCA_963573385.1 Cacajao melanocephalus | reverse complement strand
AGATGTGTCTTCTGAGCTGGTACCAGGTGTGGCTGCACACGCCTGTAACCTTAGCACTTTTGGGAGCCTGAGGTGGGAGGATTGCTTGATTCTAGGAGATTAGCCTGCACTGAGTCATGGTCGTGCCACTGCACTCCCAAGCCTGGGCAACAGAGCGAGACCTTGAGTGTAAAAATGGAAAACTGATCTAGGTCTACCTCTCAGGCAGGCAACTTCAGGGTGAATGCAGACCTCGCCCATATCAGAATCCAGGCAGTCCCTCAGCAGAAGGCCTGCCCTGGAAGTACGCCCAGTCCCCGAAAGCTGATGCTGCGCCCCAGGGATCCTGCTTGTGTGTGCAGAGTCCCCAGGGTGGCAGCCTGCAGCTGGGAGCCCCTCATCCCCTGCGATCTGACTCCAAGCCCAGCCTCTTCCCAGGTGAACACAGGTGCTGGAAACTTCAGGCTCTGGAAATCTGGCCGGGGCCGCTTCTGAGGACAGGTGTTACGAGTAGGGCCTCAGTTGGGCTTTTTTTTTTTCCCTCTTTATTGATTCGTGTGTAATTTATATACAGTAAAATGTGTAGTGCTTTTTGAGACAGTCTCGTTCTGTCACTCAGGTGTAATGAGTGGCTCACCCCGATCTCTGCCTCCCAGGTTCCAGTGATTCTCCTGCCTCAGCCTCCTAAGTAGCTGGGATTACAGGTGTGCGCCAACATGTCTGGCTGATCTTTGTATTTTTCAGTAGGATGGGGTTTTACCATGTTGGCCAGGCTGGTCTCAAACTCCGGACCTCAGGTAAAGCGCCTGCCTTGGCTTCCCAAAGTGCTGGGATTATAGGCGTGAGCCACCACACCTGGCTGAAATGTATAGATCTTTAATACTGAGTTTGATGGATTTTGACAGATATGCCACCCCAGAAAGTCCCCTCCTGCCCCTTTCTAGGCAGGGACCCAGCCCTGAGTTCATAGGGCTGTGGATTAGAGTCGCCCGTTCTTGAACTTCACAGGAATGGAACCATCTGATGTCTCTCTGAGCTCTGTTCTGTTCTGAGAAAGCTCACATCCTAGCAAATGGCACAGGGCCAGGCACAGTGACTCACGCCTGCAGTCCCAGCACTTTGGGAGGCTGAGCTGGGAGGATCATTTGAGGCCAAGAGTTCAAGGCTGCAGTGAACTATGATTACACGGCTGTGCTCCAGCCTGGGCGACAGAGAGAGACCCTGTCTCTAAACAAACAAAAAGAAGATAAACTGGTACCACAGAAAGTTCACAGTCCCCAGAATGTTTCTGTTTCTGGGAGGCCTCCATTGCTCACTCCGCACAGCACCTCTGGCCAGGATTCCAGGCCCTGACTCCCTCTGCTTTGGTGGCACACTCCTTCCTCATTTGCCCAGAGCAGAGGTGTATCCTGAGGACCTTTCTCATTGGTGAGCTGTTGCCAAGTCAGCCTTTCCATTGAGGGCACAGGATCATGGTTAGGGGCGGAACATGAGCCGGTTCCAGCAGCCTCCTGACCTTTCTGTGCCTCAGCGTCCTCCTCTGTACCATGGGGGTGGTACCGCGTGTCCAGCTCATGGGGCTGTCACGAGAATTCATCGAGTTAATGTGAGCGAAGCCCAGGGAGCGGTGTCCTGGTGTTGCCACAGCAGCCGCCCAGGCTGGGAGCGCCTGGGGCATGGGCTTTGGCTGGGCCTGCCCTGGCCCTTCGGAGGGGGGCGGCACCTGGACTTCTGGGCTGGGCCTGGGTGTGGCTCTAACGCCCTCTTCCTTCCTCCACACCCAGCTGGGCCTCATCAGTGGCATCTCCATCATCGTGGGCAGCATCATCGGCTCCGGGATCTTCATTTCCCCCAAATCTGTGCTCAGCAACACGGAAGCCGTGGGGCCCTGCCTCATCATATGGGCGGCTTGCGGGGTCCTCGCGACACTGGGTAAAGAGACATGGCTCCCTGGTGGGGCACACTAGGCAGGCGCTATCTGTGCCAGCCCTCACCCTGCCAGGGTCCCTCTCGGCGCATGCGTGGCAAACAGGTGTAAATCAGGCTGTTCTGAATGTCCAGCGGCCGGAGCTCAGGGCCGTCCGGCAAGGGCACACCACGGTGGCCCTCCATACAAACGCAGCCCCCCCAGGGGAGGAAGGCTCCCTGGGGTGGGGGCAGTGCCTCACGAGGGGCCTGTGGGCCCTTCCTCTCTGTGTTCCAGGTGCCCTGTGCTATGCAGAGCTTGGCACGATGATCACCAAGTCTGGGGGTGAGTACCCTTACCTGATGGAGGCCTACGGGCCCATCCCCGCCTACCTCTTCTCCTGGGCCAGCCTGATCGTCATGAAGCCCTCATCGTTCGCCATCATCTGCCTCAGCTTCTCCGAGTACGTGTGCACACCCTTCTACCCGGGCTGTAAGCCTCCTGAAATTGTTGTGAAATGCCTGGCTGCTGCCGCCATCTGTAAGTACCCGAGCCCCGGGTGGGGGTCAGAAAAGACCTGGTTGTCCGGGACTCTGCCCTCAGCTCCCCACTAGTGAGCTAGAGTCTCTGGTGCAAGGCCAGGCAGGGCCTGGCATCAGCCTTTGCTGTACCTGTGGGTGCCGCACACCAGGGACCCCCAGGCCCGTGGGGGCTACAGAGAGGAGGGGCCGCAAGCTGTCCTGAAAGGCAGAGCCTGGGCTCAGGGCCCCGCTCCTCCTCCGGCATAGCAGCAGGTGCCTGTCATCCTAGCTACTCGGGAGGCTGCCTACCATGCCCTGATACTTTTTTCCTGGCTGACGCAGCCCAGCTGGATTGCAAATGTTATCTCCAGGTGCATTTTAAAGGTCCTTAAGCTCCCATATTGAGATCTTCCCTCTTGGGATTTGGGAGATAAATGTGGTGGCTGGTGGGGGAGCAGGGGTGGGCAGCAGGCAGTGGCTCATACTTGGAATCTCACCACTTTGGGAGGCTGAGGTGGGAGGATTCCTTGAGGCCAAGAGTTTGTGGCCAGCCTGGTCAACCTAGCGAAACCCTTGCCTCTACAAAAAAATTAAAACATTAGCTGGGTGTAGTGGCATGCGCCAGTGTTCCAGCTACTTGGGAGGCTGAGGCAGGGGGATGGCTTGAACCTTGGACCCTGTCTCAAAAAATAAAAGAGGTTGGGCATGGTGGCTCATGCCTGTAATCCCAGCACTTTGGGAGTCCATGGTGGGTGGATTACTTAAGGTCAGGAGTTCGAGACCAGCCTAGCCAACATGGCAAAACCTGGTTTCTACTAAAAATACAAAAATTAGCCAGGCGGGGTGGCACGTGCCTGTAATCCCAGCTACTCAGGAGACTGAGGCAGGAGAACTGATTGATACCCAGGAGGCGGAGGTTGCAGTGAGCCGAGACTGTGCCGTTGCTCTCCAGCCTGGATGACAGAGTGAGACTCCATCTCTAAATAAATAAATAAATATAAAATTACAAAAACTGGATGTGAGGGCGATCTGGCAGGGACACCTGTCACCCCATTGATCGCCAGGGTTGATTCGGCTGATCTGGCTGGCTAGGCCGGTGTCCCCTTCCTCCCTCAGTGCTCCACTTGCGTCCCTCCCGAAGCCATGTGTTCAGTCGAAGAAGACAAGCATCCCTGACAGAGGAGCACCGGTTTTTGGTCTAGGGTATGCAAGTAGCTGCCCATCCCTGCTAGAAGCTCCAGGCAAGCTCTACTAAAAATACAAAAATCAGCTGCTCATGCGGCGTGCACCTGTCATAATAGCTACTCAGGAGGCTGAGGCAGGAGAATTGCTTGAACCTGGGAGGCAGAGATTACTGAGATCATGCCACTGTTCTCCAGCCTGAGTGACAGAGTGAGGCTCCATCTAAAAAATAAAAATTGAAAGTAAAATGTTACAAAGCATATAAAAGAAAGGAGACTGTTTCTCCAGGGCTGTGCTGAGAACCATAAATGCAGAAACTGCCCCCACCCTTCCAGTATTCATCATTACGGTGAACTCATTGAGCGTGCGGCTGGGAAGTTACGTCCAGATCATCTTCACCGCGGCCAAGCTGGTGATCGTGGCCATCATCATCATCAGCGGGCTCGTGCTCCTGGCCCAAGGTGACCCACGGGAGGGCAGGCCCTGCACGGGCACACACCAGAACCCCTTCCCCTGGGAGCGGGACCAGCCTTGCCCCACAAGCCCATCTGCAAGGAAGCATGGCAGGAACTCAGTGGGAGGGATCCTTAGTTTCAGAGAGTGTTTAATAAGCTGGGGTCACCCTCACACCCGTCTTCTGACCTGGCTGGCTGACACCCACCGTTCACTGTCTGGCTTCATTACAGGAAACACAAAGAATTTTGAGAATTCTTTCGAGGGCGCCCAGCTGTCTGTGGGAGCCATCAGTCTGGCGTTTTACAATGGACTCTGGGCCTACGATGGATGGTGAGGCATCCTGGGATGTCCTGAGTCTGAGGGTGGGTGGGGTTCTCCAGGCAACTCTAACTCCCGCCGTCATGGAAAGCAATGAGTTCCCCTTTCTGGCGTTTGGTGTGACTCTGACATTCACCCTCACATTTCCTTTTTGTGAAGCATGTGACAACCTCTAGCCTTTATTCCCAGAGACACCTTCTCAGTCAGCCAGAGTGCTCTGTGTAGAACCCTCACCGGGCTAACACAAGCTCAGTTGGATTAGAGGCAGCCAGGGCCCAAGCTTAGGTTTTCTGTTGTGTTTTGTTTTGAGACCGACCAAGTCTCACTCTGTTGCCCAGGCTGGAGTGCAGTGGCACAGTCTTGGCTCACTGCAACCTCCACCTCCTGGGTTCAAGTGATTCTCCTGCTTCGGCCTCCCAAGTAGCTGGGATTACAGGCACCTGCCACCATGACCAGCTAATTTTTGTATTATTAGTAGAGACGGGGTTTTACCATATTGGCCCAGCTGGCCTCGAACTCCTGACCTCATGATCCACCTGCCTCAGCCTCCCAAAGTGCTGGGATTACAGGTGTGAGCCACTACGCCCGGCTTTTTTTTTTTTTTTTTTTTTTTAATTTAGTGACAGGATCTCATTTGGTCACCCAGGCTGGAGTGAAATGGCATGATCACAGCTCACTGCAGCCTTGAACTCCTGGGCTGAAGCCAGCTTCCCGCCTCAGCCTCCTGAGTAGCTGGGACCACAGATAGGAGCTACCACACCCTGATGATTTTTTTTTGTTTTGTAGAGACAGAGTCTCTCTCTCTGTTGCCCAAGCCAGTCTCAAACTCCTGCACTCAAGCAATCCTCTCTCCTTGGCCTCCCAAAGTGCTGGGATTACAGGGCATGAGCCACTACTCCCAGCCCCAGGCTCTTGATTAAACAAAGAATACTCAATAGCACTTCTATTTAACCCTGAAAATCATTAGGTTTGGGAGCCTCTCTGAACTTATGGTTTGGGGGGCTGGCCTACAAACAAAATATCCTACAAATTTTGTATATTTATTGGGTTTAGTGGGTGAGCTTGTTTTTGTCTTTTGGAGATGGAGTCCCACTCTGTCACCCAGGCTGGAACACAGTGGCACGATCTCGGCTCACTGCAACCTCCATCCCCCCAGGTTCAAGCAATTCTCCTGACTCAGCCTCATGAGTAACTAGGATTACAGACACCTGCCACCTTGCACTGCTAAGTTTTGTATTTTTAGTAGAGATGAGGTTTCACCATGTTGGCCCAGTTGGTCTCGAACTCCCAACTTCAAGTGATCTGCCCGCCTCGGCCTTCCAGAGTGCTGGCCCATTTTTGTCCTTTAAGGGAGAAGCATGACAGTCTGTGACACTGGTCCTTCTCTCCTGCAGAGCATTTCTAGATTTCATTCACTTCTCAGACAAAGAGTATTCCATTTTTTCAAGGCACCTTGGGGACTCACTACTCCTGATTATTCTTCCAAATCTGTGTGATTCCCAAGGAAGGCAAAGACTCAACCAGCTGACAGATGTGTCGCTCTGGGTAGGGCCCCAGGCCCCACCACTACCAGGGCCATTAACCTGGAAGGAAATTCACCTGGAATTGCTGCAGGAGAGTTTTCTCTCTGGCAGAGAATCTTAAATGAGGCCAACATTTATTATTGTGGGTTCATAATAGAAAAATGAAGCCAAGCCATGTCATGCTTGTTTCTTCCAGGAATCAACTGAATTACATCACAGAAGAACTGCAAAACCCTTACAGGTAACAGCTGAGTCAGCGCAGGGGATGGGGCGAGGCAGGCTGATTTCTCTTCTCTTGGTGAAGGCTGGAGCTGTTTCCCTGGTTATTCCATGAAACCCTTCCCGGTGGTGCATGATTTCTTTTTTCTTTTTTTTGAGATGGTGTCTTGCTCTGTTGCCTAGGCTGGAGTGCAGTGGTGCAATCTCAGCTCACTAATTTTTGTATTTTTATTTTTAGTAGAGATGGGATTTTGCCATGTTGGCCAGGCTGGTCCTGAACTCCTGGCCTCAAGAGATTCTCCTGTCTTGGCCTCTCAAAGTGCTGGGATTACAGGTGTGAGCCACTGCGCCCAGCCGTCAATTGGTTTCTTATCAGCTCACTGTGCACGCTTAGAGTTTGGTTTGGTTTGGTTTGGTTTGGGGCAGAGCAGTGGCTGCTAAGGGGAGGAAGAGTTTGGTCTTCCTTTATCTCTGGCTTTTTTTGCTTTATAAACAGTTCCATGTGAACTGCTCTGGAGTCAGAGGCAGCATTCTCATTTGAAAATGTCTCATGTTCCTGCTGGGGTGCTGCTGCCTGCGAATCTTCTCCCTGGGAGGGCCTCAGGGAGGGTGTCTGTCTCCCACGGGAGGTTCTGGTCTGACCGTGGGTCTCTGTGTCATTGCACCTCCCAGAAACCTGCCCTTGGCCATTGTCATCGGGATCCCCCTGGTGACGGCATGCTACATCCTCATGAACGTGTCCTACTTCACCGTGATGACGGCCACCGAGCTCCTGCAGTCCCCGGCCGTGGCTGTGGTGAGTGCCTGGGTGTCGCTGCTGGAGGGGCCGTGTCTTATGGGAAGGGGTAAGGCAGGTGTCGGCACTGGAGCTGAGGTCCCTCCCAGGGAAAGAGGACGATAGTCACGGAAGAGCCTGGGAGACCAGACAAGTCAGGGCAGCCCCCAAGCCCCACACGAGGTCAGGCATCAGCAGAGATGGGACCAGCTGCCTGGGCGCGCACAGCATGGAGCTGGAGGCAGGGCTGGGCTAGCCAGGGTTACAGTTTGACAGATAAGCATGAAGCAGAGGCAGAGGGTGCCAGGGAGTCAGGGGAGGTCATTATAGTAGGTTGGTGGAAAAGTAATTGCCATTTTTGCCATTCCTTTCAATGGCAAAACGGCAATGACTTTTGTACCACCCTAAAGAGTAATGATTCATAGAGGCTGAGAGGTGAGAGGCCCTGGGGTCAGCGAAGAGGCAGCCGGAGACCTCTTGCAGTTGCCAACAGACAACGAAGTGTTGGGGATTCGGAAGGTGCAGGAGATGCAGTTTAGATAAGCGCTGAGGTCACTGACCACGAGACTGGGGCTGCTCAGGTGGGAGGGAGAATTCAGCCATTTTGGTTGGAGTGCAGGTTCGGGGAAGTGAGAGGTGAAGGTGTCAGGATATTGACATGACCAAGAATTATGCAGCTGGGTGTGGTGGCGAGTGCCCTTGGCCCCAGCTACTTCGAACACTGAGGTGGGAGGATCGCTTGAGCCCAGGAGGTTGAGACTGCCTTGAGACATGATCATACCACCCTACTCCAGCCTGGGCAACAGAGTGCAATCCTGTCTCAAAAAAGAAAAAAAAAAAGATCAAATTAAAAAGATTTGGCCGGGCACAGTGGCTCACATCTATAATCCCAGCATTTTGGGAGGCCAAGGCAGGCAGATCACAAGGTGAGGAGTTTGAGTCCAGCCTGGCCAACATGGTGAAACCCGCCTCTACTAAAAATACAAAAATTAGCAAGGCATGATGGGGGGCACCTGTAATCCCGTCTACTCGGGAGGCTGAGGCAGGAGAATCGCTTGAACCTGGGAGGCAGGGGTTGCAATGAGCCAAGACTTCACCATTGCACTCCAGCCTGGGCAACAAGAACAAAACTCCATCTCAAAATAAATATGTAAGATAAAATAAAGATTCATCCCAGGGAGTAGTGGATAAGAGATTTCTCTTGCCATCACAAGATCTGGAGACAGGCGAGTGGCGTTCTCCCCTCTCCTCTGCAGTGGAGGAGTCGGAGGCTATGCCCCGAGGTGAGGTGGGTCCCCGGGTCCCCTGGGAGGCCAGAATAGCTTTTGGGGGCCGGTGGCTCTTGGAGGCCAAGAAAGACCCTCAGAACTCATCTCGCTTCTCTCACCAGACATTTGGTGACCGTGTTCTCTATCCGGCTTCTTGGGTCGTTCCAGTTTTTGTGGCATTTTCAACCATCGGTGCTGCTAATGGGAGCTGCTTCACAGCGGGCAGGTAGGGGACCCTTGGCTGTCACTCCCAGGGTGGGCAGGGGCAGCCAAGCCAATGTCACACCCAAGGAAGACACACAGCTAAAATCTTCAGGGCTCTGCCAGGCGAAACCCACGCCCAGTACAAGTAGGAGACCCAAGTCCAGGGAAGGGACGTGGCTTGAACCCACCGCAAACTGGCCAGGAAGGCACGGATGGCCCTGCACACGGGAATTGATCAAGGCTGCCTGGACTCTCAGCCTTCCCACTCCAGGGGATCCTAGTTCCAAACATGGGAGAAAGCTCCCAACCTAAGAACCATGGGAAGGGAAGAGACGCAGGTTTACACCTGGAACTTTGTTCACCTAGTGATACTTCCTGAACATCTTCCCATGTTAAGACACACAAGCTAATTTGCTAATTAGCAAATTTGCAAACAAAACCCAGAATTGGCTAACTTTCTCTTAAAGGGCCAGGTGGTAAAATTCCAGGCTCGCAGGCTGCATAAACCTCTATCACAGCTTCTCAACTCTGCCTTGGTACCCAAAAGTGAACAGCAGTGGTCATGTTCCAGTAAAACTTTATTTGCACAAACAGGTGTGGTTTGCCCATCCTCTGGACCCTCCTGGTCTGGAGACCGCCACCAGTCGTGTTGTATCACACTTCTGGATGCAGCATAACTTAACCGATCCTTCAGTCACACCTGGGTGTGGCTGGTTTCCGTGAACATTGCCGCAGTGAACATTGCCGCAGTGAACATCCTTGAACACGTGTCTTGGCTCAGTTGTCCAGTGTTCCAGATGCATATATTTCCGAGGGAAATTGGCAAAGTCGGTATATGTTAGAAAATGAAACACCATAAAATCATGCTTCTAAAGCCAAATCAAAATACTTGTAGTGCTAGGCCTCCAACTTCATTCTTTGTCAAAAGCGTTTTAGCTAGATCCTTTGTATTTCTTTACAAATTTTTAGATTTTAATTTTCATTAATTAATTTTGAGGCAGGGTCTCGCTCTGTCGCCCAGTCAGGAAATCAGTGGCACAAGCTTGGCTCACTGTAACCTCCACCTCCATGGCTCAAGCAATCCTCTCTCCTCAGCCTCTGGAGTAGCTGGGATTACAGGCATGCACCACCACAACCAGCTAATTTTTTTATTTTTAGTCGAGATGGGGTTTCACCATGTTGCCCAGGCTGGTTTTGAACTCCTGGCTCAAGTGATCCTCCTGCCTCAGCCTCCCAAAGTCCTAGAATTACAGGCATGAGCCATCATGCCTGGCCTTATTTTATTTTTAATTGGCAAATAATAATTGCTTATACTGGCAGGAGGATTGCTTGAGGCCAGGAGTACAAGTCTAATCTGGGCCACATGGTGAGACTCTGTCTCTACAAAACGAAATTTAAAAATTAGCCGGGTGTGATGGCCCATGCCTGTAGTCTTGGCTATTCAGGAGGCTGAGATGGGAGGATCCTGTAAACCCAGGAGGTTCCAGGCTGCAATGAGTCATGGTCACACCACTGTACTCCAGCCTGGGTGACAGAGCAAGACCCTGTCTCTAAAAAATAATAACAATAATTGCATATATGTATGTGGTACAGTGGGATGTTTCGATGCATGCAAACATTGTGGAATGAGCAAATCAGGCTCATTAACATATGCATCACCTCACATACTTATCATTTCTTTGTGGTGAGTACACTGGAAATCCACTAGCCATTTTGAAATGTACACCATTGTTAACGATAGTCACCTTGCTGTGCAATGGATCACCAGAGCTAATTCCTCCCATCAAACAGAAACTCTGTAGCCTTCGACCAACATTTCCCCTTTTGCCATCTCAGGCCCCGCTTCCTTCAGCCTCTGGTAACCAATGTTCTACTCTCTATTGCTCTGTTTGAAATTTTAGATTTCACGTATGTCGCAGGTGATTACAGCTATCTGGGCTGGTGGCACAGAGATAAGAATTTACCAAGAAAGTTGTTGGTCAAGAAAGGCAGATTGGCCAGGCGCAGTGGCTCACGCCTGTAATCCCAGCACTTTGGGAGGCCGAGGCGGGCGAATCACCTGAGGTCGGGGGTTCGACGCCAGCCTGAGGGACATGGAGAAAACTCGTCTCTACTGAAAATACAAAATTAGCCGGGCGTGGAGGCACCTGCTTGTAATCCCAGCTACCTGGGAGGCTGAGACAGGAGAATTGCTGGAACCTGGGAGGCAGAGGTTGCAGTGATCCAAGATCACTACACTCCAGCCTGGGCAACAAGAGCAAAACTCCGTCTCAAAAAAAGAAAAGAAAAAAAGGCAGATTTATTAGAGAAAGGAAAATACATTGCAAGGGTGCAATGGGCAGGTCAGTGAGAGAGGAGCTGACTGCAAAGAGACAAAGGCTTGCTGGGATTTTATAGGCTGGTGCTTGTGCTGTGTGCTGGAGAGGGGTACGTGACGTACTGATAATGCGAAGGTTGCAGTGAGCTAACTGGCATTTTTCTATTAGCTGAGGGTCTGGCAACCACTGGGTGTGGGAAGACTGTGAGCTATTTGCCCAGGAAGGCTGTGTGTCCTGAACCATGAAGAAAGGCAGGCTTGTAGCTTATCTGCTTCATCTCTTTTTGCTTTCCCTTGGTCCCACCAGCCTGACTCATTTTCCCTAATTACAACTCCATAACACTGAAGGGAATACCATGGGATATTTGTCTGTCTTTGTCTGGCTTATTTCAGTTAGCATAATGTTCTCTCGAGTCATCGCTGTTGTCAAAAAATGACAGAATTCCATTCTGTTTAGAGGCTGAATCATATTCCATTGTATATATAACATTTTTATTCATTCATCTGTTGACAGACACTGAGGTTGTGTCTGTGTCTTGGCTATGGTGAATAACGGAATGAACATGGGAGTGCAGACACCTGACGTGGATTTCTTTATTTTAAAGTATACTTTAAGTTCTGGGGCACATGTGCAGAATGTGCAGGTGTGTTACATAGATACACACGTGCCATGGTGGTTTGCTGCATCCATCACC
>CAUYLG010027762.1:0-65472 GCA_963573385.1 Cacajao melanocephalus | reverse complement strand
GTCTCCATTGTTAAACACAATTATTGGCATAATAGAGGTTTTTAATACCCATTTTTAGACTGCATTCTAGCCTGGGCAGTAGAACAAGAATCCCGTTCTCTCTCCCTCTTTTTCTTCCTCTTTCTTTCTCTCATACATTCTTTTTTTTTCTTTCTTCCACTCTCACTTTCTTTCCTCTCTTTTCCTTAAAAAAAAAAAAAAAAAAAAAAGGCCTGTGACTTTATTTTTGCATGCTTAAATGTTATTAAATCCTAAGATAGTGTAACATCAAAAGCAAAATATTTAAAAATTTGATAAATCTATGTCCAAATCTGAGCTTAAATAGTGACAAGTTGTATAGTCCTGGAAAATTATTTTAATTACACTTCACTTCAGCTTTCCTATGAGCAAATGAAAATAAAACAACTAGTTTGAAGGGTTGTAGAGGCCGAGGTACTTCGAACATTTCTAGAATATAGCAAAAGGTTAAATACAGTAACAGCTGTTATTATGTATATTTCACTGTTGAGAAATTACATCTTTAACTGATTTTATCATCGTAGTATTAACTGTGTGTGTATTCACTTGTTTAGAGAAAGGGCATTGGATTCCAGTTGGCCGATTAAGCATATACAACTTTCCTACTGTCAAGGTCCTGTTAAAATGACAGAATGACAGTAACAAGAATAAAAGCATAATATACTAGGCAGCAAAAACAAAGGAATCTAGTAGTAGACCAGAATTATTTGAATATATCTTTAGGGCAGAAACAAATGCACTTGAATTGACATAATACATGAATAAAGGAAAACTTCATACAACTACTACTAATTAAAAGCTAATGTTTATTGAGAATACGTATTTCAGGCAGTATGCAAATGTTACATTCATTATGCTGAATTTATTTCAACTCTCTGAAGTCAATTCTGTATGTATTTTCAACTTACAATGAAGAAAATAAATGTAGCCAACAAGGTCACACAACTAAGGCAAGGCAGAGTGTCACCTGAAATCAAGGTGAAACACATGTACTTGTGTATAGGTTCTATATTTAGAGTGAGTATACAGATAAAATTACTGTATATATATGAGTGCAAAATTAATTCCTATAAAACATTCACATGGCGTTCTGTTACGATACAGGAAATTTTAGCACACTTTATACCATTTTCTCTTCTCAGTTTTCAATATCGTCTCTATCATTATTTTTAAATAATTAGTCCACTGCAGAATGAATTAATGTACCATCACATTTTTCAAATAGTTTGTTTCTTCATTTTTATCACATATTTTGAAATTCCCATATTCTTAATACTTTTTAAAAATAATGTGCTTATAGAAGATATACTACCGAGTTTCCTGCTTTGTTCCCCAGAGGTCTCAATCCCAGGATCCTAAGTCCTTTTGCTCCAATTTGGCTCACTCCCCAAGTATACTACTAAGCTGTCATGTTTCTATTTTTATATCAGACCTGCCATTTGATGGTTATGAGGCTCTCTTCTTTCTTGGCACATGCTCATGTCACTTAGCGAACTTCACCACCCCCCTTAATGAGAGAAAACTTTTAGCTCTCTGTATTTTAGTCTCTGTATTTCTGAAGTATCTTAATGATTCCTTTAAACTTAATTGATTAGTTGGCTTATATAGAATTCTAGGTGAAAAATTATTTTTCCTTAAAATATTGAAGTCATTGCTCCATTATTTTAGTCTCCTGGGTTGCTATTAAGAAGTCCAATCCAATGACATTCTGAATTGCACAGCAACCTGCCTGATAGGGAGTCTCTTTTATTAACTATGCTATTCAATTAGGACCTATGCCTTTTATTTTTATGAGTTTTTCTTGTATTCATTTCTTGATAGTTTTCTCTCCTCAGCTTTTTTTCTGAGCTCCGATTAATAGAATATTGAACTTCCTGAACTGATTTATTATTTTAATCCCTCTGTCCATATTCATTTTGTTCTACTTTTAGAACTCATTAAGTTTATCTTTAAATTTATAAATATAGCAGTCATCTTGTATTTAAGAGCATTTTTGTGCTCTTTTTATCCAATTGTTCAAAGTGCTATGTTATTATTTTATGTATGAAATGTTATCCCTCAGGTTATTGGCAGTTTGTTTTATTTTTCCTTAAGTTATTCCCTTGGTTCCTTTTTTCCCTTTCCTTCTCTGCTGCTATCAGACTATGGAGACCAGCACTGTTACTTCTTAAGTGAACTGACTGCTATGGTCTGAATGACTATGTTCCCCCAAAATTCATGTATTGAAATCTAATCATCCATGTGAGAGAATTAGAAGAAAGAGCCTTTGGGAAATAATTAAGTCATAAATGAGGAGCTTTCCTGGGTGGGAATAGTGCCCTTATAAAATCAGTCCCAGAGAACTGCATTCTCCCTTCCACGATGGGAACACACAGCCAGAAGGCACTATCAATGAACCAGAAAATGAGCCCCCACCAGACATTGAATCTGCCAGTACCTTGATCTTGGATTTCCCAGCCTCCAGAACTAGGATAAATATTTGTCTACAAGACACCCAATTTAAGATGTTTTGTTATAGCAGCCTGAATAGACTGACACTGACATTCACCTTGTGAGCCTGTCTTCATCACTATCTGGAATCTGTACTCATCTCTCATCATAGCAGTTTCTAAGATTCCTGCATCTTAACAGGATTTGTGAATCAAATCGCCATTTTTTCTAATAAACAGCTTCGTCAGCATCCATGTTAGTCTACATCTTTTAAATCAGTAAAGAAAAATGTATAAATGAAAATATTTTATATAATATATATAAGTATATATAGCATGTTTATTAAATATAAATCCATGTATATATTAACAAAGTATTTAATTATATATATTTTTATACATTTTATATGTGTTTGCATATATATATATATGTGTGTACATATATGTATGTAATATAAATGGCAACTTACTACAGAGCTAAGAGTTCTTTCCACAGAGTTCTAGAAAACTGTAAATTTAAGGTAACTAATTATATAAATTACAAGTGGGCTTTGGGCCAGTACTCAGGGTAAATAATTAGGTAACTATCACAAATATATCTTAGTTGGCCGGACACTCCATCACTATTTCTGAGTCACTGGTAGTGGAGTGTTTGTCCACTGAGCAACCTGTCCTCTAAAGACAGAAATGGCTCTGCCTCAGAAGACAGTGCAGGCGTTAACCTCAGGAGGGAACCATGGCAGAGACTGAGGGAAACTCAGAATTTTGTGAAAGGAGGACTTTTAAGAGGAAAAGGATATCCAGAAGAGAATCACACATACATGCCTGACTCCCAGAAAGAACAATAAAAGCAAGGTTTGGGCTTTTGAAGGAACCCATGTTTCCTGGTTGTTCACAATTTGTGAACCTCAAAGTGAAGTCAGCCAGTTAAAAATTCTCCCTTTATTCTGAGGGCCTGCAATCAAACACACTAAATAAGAGAAATACAACAAAACGCGTATTGTTTACATTAGCAGAGGAAGCTCAGTTATGTACACTAATTGTGATAAACATCCACTCATAATGTCTGGGAGGAGACTAACCACAGACCTGAAGAGAGGTGAAGAAAAACGACACCATGAAAAAGAAGGAACGAAGTGAAAAAGAGAATAACCTATTTTAAAAGTACTTGCTAATAGCTTCAAAGAGGTTCAAAGGTACATTGGGCCCATAAAAGACACTTTCTTTCTTGGTAAAAGTAAAAAGGGTAACCAATAAGATAATTAAGAAGTCCTCCTAAAACTTAAAAACAATTTTCTAAAATGAAACAAATGCAGAAATAGAAAAACACAATGAACAGAGACCAATATATTAATGTAGTGAATAAGATTAATACAAAATCAACCCCCTGAAGTAAACCCAGAGAGATAAATCAGAGGAATTTAAAAAATCCAAATTGCTTAAACCAATTCCTGTTCCTCACAATTTTACCTCAGGTTTCTGCTTAATGCGTTCTCCTTTGGAACATCCTATTCTTGTTTATCCTTCAATACAACCCCATGTACTTTTCCTGTTTGGTAAATTACTATCTCTGATCACCACAGTTTGATTCCATTCTTGTGAGAAGTATTGCTGTTGATATACTTACTCAGTTTTTCTTATGCTTGTTTACATTTTATTTTGTTCTAAGATATTGAGTCAGAAATCCGATCTGCTATTACTAATTGTGAAAATGTTGTTAGTTCACCAATATCTCAGTATCTATTTCCTTATAGATAAAAATGAGATGAATGAAGTTCAAGATCATAAGTCCGAATTACAAGAAGCTTCTTGACCTGTTTGATTCTTCACTGTCACCTCTACAATACTACTGTCATACCAAACTTCTCCCATATCCTTGTGTTCAGCATATTCCAGACATTTGTCATATTTTTTTTCAGTCTAGAAGCTTCTTCATTTGCCCTGGTAAGCTTTTACTCAACTATAATGGTTCGGCCTCATCTGGGGAGTCTGCCCTAAACCACAAAACCAGGTTTGATGGCTCTTTTCCTTTGTGTTCCAACAGTTATGTACATTTATTTCTATTAAATAATTGTTATGCATCTTCTTACTACTCTATATCGTACCTATCTTTGACATTTCCAATACTCTGTAAACTCTTTGGAAAAAAAAGGTTTTTTTTTTAATGTCTTGTTTCCCGACCTTATAGTTCGTGATGTGTAGACATTTGTTTGTTATACAACGAATGCATACTTCACTGGACTGCTGTCAGACCGACTGCAATGAGATCACATATGTGAGAATCCCTGGCATAACCCGTGCACACAATAATAGCCAAATTGAGATATAAAACTTCTGTACTTTCCGTCACAGTGCTTCTAATTGTGTTGAAGACTGGAGGGCTTGCTTACTAATTTAAGCAGCATAAACTTGTTTTAAAACGAAAATAAATTTGGTTACTCAACATCCACCCCAAGAAATCTTAGCCTAGACAAATATGGTACCTAAGAATGGACTTTCATCTGGGACAAAGGATAAAAAACATTTATTTACTTTCCATCAATGATTAGTATGATCAGGAGATCCTAGAGGGATGAAGTTGATCAGAGATACTGGAGAGTTTCAAAGTCAATCCAGAAGTTCCCAACACTTTCTGTGGAATAGACACCTCCTTTATCACCTCCAGAAGAGGGTGACTTTTACAAAATAATCATTAGCTTTTCTTAAGTCTGAACTAAGTTCTCAGGAAGCTATAAGTTGCCCCCTTTCCACAGTGAACATGCCCGAACTTGCTCACATCATATTGTATTGCTTCTAAAGAATTCTCATGGGAAAACTCCATGGTTATTCCATTATAAATTTACTCACATGTAAATATTTGGAGTCAAAACTGCTGAACCTTTCTAACCAAAAGAATTATAAAAATAAAACTAGAAGAAAATACGGGTTGCTGCTTTAGGCATTATATTTTGTTTTTAATCCAGATAAAAGTTCTTCAATGGGAATAAGTTTTCTATTGACTCAGAAATTAAGTCACAAGATATTCATGCAACTTTTAAAGCAGTAAGTCAACTTAATTATTACTTCAAATATTGGCATTTATTGCATGAGCTAGGAAAAATTTATTCAAAGCGTTTTGATTTTATTGTAGTTCCCATAATCCTCACTCTTCTTGGAAGGGATCTAATGAGAGTTAATTGAATCTTGGGCAAGGTTACCTTTATGCTGTTTTCATGATAAAGAATGAGTTCTCACAGGATCTGATGGTTTTATAAGAGGCTTTTCCTGCTTTTCCTCATTATTCTCCTTCCTGCCATCATGTGAAAAAGGACATATTTGCTTCCCCTTATGCCATGGGTGTAAGTTTCCTGAGGCCTCCCCAACCCATGCTAAACTGTGAGTCAATTAAAACTCTTTCCTTTGTAAATTACCCAGTCTCAGATGTATTTATTAGCAGTATGAGAATGAACTAGTACAGCATTATATTTTATTTTTCCTCTGATAAAAGTTCAGTAGATATTCTATTAACACGGAAGTTAAGCCACAAGATTTTCCTGCAGCTTTTAAGGCAGTAAATCAATTTATTTTAATTAAATATTTTAATTATTGGTATTTATTATTCCATGAGTTAGCAAAAAATTATTCAAAGGGTTTTAATTTTAAGCCTTTAAAGAAGATACAATATTATTCCAAGTTATTCTCATTTTAGCTATAATTTCTAGTTTTCATATTAATAAAAATATGTATTTAATACATTAGAAAAATCATAACTATTAACTCAGTAATTTTCATTTGTGATAAATTTATATTAATATAATGATTTGTTTTTCAAACAAACTTAAGAATACTACCAGGACAGTTGATCTCTTAAGGCTTATTTCTAACAGGTCTGAAATTTTGTAAATACTAATACAAAAGTTGTTTTAAATCAAATAATGCATTTTGCTGCTCCTCTGCTGAAGTCAATGCTTTCCTTTTTGAACCAAAATGACTTAGTCCCCAGATTAGCTGACTCCTTACTGGTTACTTAAATAATCAAAAAAAAACTTGACTGTGCTTCAACTTGAGAGTGTGATGGTTAATGTTAGGTGTTTCCCTGACTGGGTTGAGGAATCCCTAGAGAACTGGTAAAGCATTATTTCTGCATATGTCTATGAGAGTGTTTCAAAGAGTGTCTGTGAGTTGACGAACTGAGTTTGGTAGATCCATCCTCAATATGGGCGGGTACATCAGAACTCCAGGCTCTCAAAACACCAGCAGCTCTCCACGTTCTGAGGCTGCAGCCTCAAACTGTAAATTACATCCTCAGTTCCCCTGGTTCTGGGGCTTTTAGATTTGAACTGAGCTGTAATATTTGCATCCCAGAGCCTTCAACTTGCAGATGGCTTATCATAGATTTCTCAGCCTCCATAATCACTTATGCCACTTTCCCTAATCAATTCCCTCATATGTTTATCTCTATACATCTATCTATATTGATACATATTCTATTGGTACTGTCTCTCTGGAGAACACTGACTCATACAGAGAAAAAAATTGTCCTTTCCAACATCATTTTTCCCCTTGAGTTCTGCAGAGGCAGTTCCACTACACATGGTCTCATGTGCTTGCCCTACAAAAGAAATAGTATTTTTAAATACATGTTGTATGGTTGTAGGAATTTGGGGAGAAATATCTGAAGGAAATTTGTTACTGTAATGCACACCCAATGTGTACTCCTACAATATCCTATATTTTCACCTTTATTATTTTTTTAAATGTCTACTGTATAGAGATCCATTTTTAATGCCTCCTATACAAGAGCATTGTCCCAGGGAATTTACATATTCTCTTAAATCTCAATAACAAACTTATTTGGTAGCTATTAATTTTCTCAATTTAAAGGGAAGGGTAATAAGAGTTAGTGTTTAAGCTCATATCCACATATCTAATTGGTAGACTTAAGATGTATGCCCAGCTATGTCATCATACTGAACCCTTCCTGACTGCTGTGTTTATCTACTATATGGTAAGAATTCTCAGAATCATATTTGAGAAGTGGTTTCTCAACCATCCAGGACCTGCTGCATCAATTTATTGAATGAGACAAACTTACTTTTGAAAATTTAAAAAAGAACATTTACTCTTTTTTAAATGAAAATACAGTTTCTTCCTGGAGAGCAGTAGGGCCATGATTATTATAGGGCATATATTATGATTGTTATAGGGCATGTATTTGTCCTTTCTTTTTGCAACTTTTGTTATATCATAGCTGGCCTACTTTCAGCCCTCTGCATTTCTCCATCAATAATTTCTAAACTAAAAGGGAACTCAAAATTTGTAGTTGTATAACTGACTCAATTTTAGCCACTGCTTGAGTGAGCTAATGTCTACTCATGTTCTAATATTTTTAATCCTCTTTTTTTTACTTCTGCTATTTTGCCTAGTTTTCCAGTTTCAAGACCTCTTCAACTTCACTATGTCTACGTTTACTTCCTTCCAGTAAAATATGGACTTGAACTCCTTTGTTCATAATTGTAAGAATTTTCTTTAAAAGGTGGGTTTGTCTTGGCACGGTGGCTCACACCTGTAGTCACAGCAGTTTGGGAGGCTGGGGCAGGTGGTTCACCTGTGGTCAAGAGTTTGAGACCAGCCTGACCAACATAGTGAAACACTGTCTCTACTGAAAATACAAAAAATTGGCCAGGCACCTGTAGTACTAGCTACTCAGGAAGCTGAGGCAGAACCACTTGAACCCAGGAGGTAGAGTTTGTAGTGAGCTGGGATTGGGCCACTGCATTCCAGCCTGAGTGACAGAACAAAACTGTCTCAAAAAATAAAGGGTGTTTTTTGCTGACTAAATTTTCCTCAAGATGTCTAAATAAATTATCAGAACCCAAATTCAAGGCACTCTAAAGCTAGAAATTAAATATTTCATGACATTATAAAAGTTTCAAAATATAAAAGTATAATATAGCAAGGAAACAGATCCTCTCAAACACATATACATAATTGTCCTATCCATATATCTTTATATACATTTTCACACGTGTACCAAAATAGAAGAGATACAACAGGGTTTATAAATCAGTAAAATAGTATAATAAAAAGTAGGTATTGCTGCCAGACTTCATGGAATCTTAGAGACAGTTGTATTGCCTTCATCTTTAATTAAGATGAAGGCTATTAGTTTTTGTTTTAAAGTTCTAGGGTACATGTGCAGATCTTGCAGGATTGTTACATAGGTATACACATACCATGGTGGTTTGCTGCCACTATCCCCCCATCACCTACATTAGGTATTTCTCCTACTGTTATCCCTCTCCAATCTCCCCAAACCCTGCTGTCCCTCCCATAGCCCCCTGCCCCTCACCCCACAACAGACTCCAGTGTGTGATGTTCCCCTCCCTGTGTCCATGTGTTCTCGTTCAACATCCACTTATGAGTGAGAACATGCAGTATTTGGTTTTCTGTTCTTGTGTCAGCTTGCTGAGATTGATGGTTCCAGATTCATCCATGTCCGTGCAAAGGACATGAACTCATCCTTTTTTATGGCTGCATAGTATTTCATGGTGTATATGTGTCACATTTTCTTTATCCAGTCTATCTTTGATGGGTATTTAGGTTGGTTCCAAGTCTTTGCTATTGTAAACAGTGCCACAATGAACATACGTGTGGAAGAAATGAAAGCTATTAATTTTTTATAATTGATGTGCATTACTGTATATGGAATTTGCTTTGAGAACATACATTAGATCTAATTCCTTACATCAATAAATGCATGAGACACTGAAGTTAAAGGACAATTACAAGTATTTCAAATTTTCCTACATCTGGCCCACTACTGCTCTACACAATGCCTAACCCAACTCCTGAGCATTCCAAAGAATCCAGACACCATCACATGTATTTTATTCTCATGTGCATTTTTGCCACCAGTCCTAGAGATGACCTAATATATATACAGATTTAAGTTGCCTGTTTTGATTCCAGTCCTACAGCCCAGTACTGGGGACCTGGTCCTCACACACGTTATCTGTAAAATTAGGATTTTAATAATGCCAACTTCATATTATTGCAAGGATTAAATATCTTAAAAATAATTGACAAATTACTTAGAACATGCCTGGTCCATAAGAATATATAATTTTTACTTAATAAAAAATGCCAACTTTTTATTGATTATGGGTAATTATATATCTTTTTCATTAACTTGACATATCAATTAGTTTTTGACACAATTTTAGCAAAAATACGCGCCTTTATTGCATAAGGAAAGGCATTTACTCAAAACTTCTGTCCTCACATAAAATTAAACTCCATGCTATTCCCAAATGTATTCACATGGAAACTGTAGTTCCTCCAACTAGTGGGGAAAGTTCTCAAGCTATTGCTACACTGCTCAGTCCCTCAGTTCCTGGCATTGTTCTCTGAAGATGAAGCTTAGGGAGATTAGATGTCATCAGTCTTGCATTATTAACAAACACAATTTGTATTATATTTTAGTCATTAAAGACAAAAAAGTCTACCAATTATAGCCTGACATTGGGCACCTCAATTCTTGTATCAACTTTTGTTTGGATTTGTCGATTAGCTGGGTTTAATTAGTCCTGCCACCACTTACTGTGATAGACCAGCTTTAAAAAAAGTTATAGTATCTATCTCCTCAGGTTTTATTACAAGCTCTTGATGAGTCATTGATCTCAAAAATTTTAGTTCCTTTTGAGAAATATTTTTTAAAAAAAGATATAAAACTAAGAATTCTGTGTGCATATATTTGATTTCATCCATCAGTTCATATCTCAATATGATGCGATTTTGCCAGAACCTTCCATTGCTCTCAGTGTCGTTTTCAGTTTTCTCTCTGAAGGGGACAACAGAAAGAAGCAGCTAATTTTACTATAGTGGCCCTTGTGTAACTTATCTTTCCCGATTCAAACACACGTTTGGAAATGTTGATCTTAAACTTTATTTCACACATATGGGATGTACAAACTTTGAACACCTGAACAAAATGGATGATGAAAAAAATTAACATAATTTTTATTTAGAGAAATTGGATGTGTTCCCAGATAACTATATTATAGTGTAATTTAGAAATAGGTAAAAATTTAGCACATTAAACCAAAGTAGGAATATAATTGGAAGCCACAGTCTCCAATGATGTGAATGCATTTAAAAATCAAGTTAGACATGTTTGATTTAATTTTTACCTGCCCAAAATAAGATGAAAATGTAATTGCCCACGTGGGTCATGATCTCCATAAAAACGAAATCAATTGATAGGCTAATCGAAACTGAGAATAAATACATTTCCTTGGAGGAAACACACACACATGTTCACAAATACACATCTTTATACACACATGCCAATACTCCCGCTTACATACTGCCTTAGATTTCTAAGTTATAGTTCAGGCTGCTATACCAAAGTACTGTAAAGCTGAGTAGCTTATAAACAACAGAAATTTATTTCTTGCAGTTCTGGAGGCTGTGAAGTTCAAGATCAAGGATCCAATAAATTCAGTGTACGGTGAGGACACTTTTTCATCTATGAAGCCTTCTCACTGTCTGCTCATAGTGAAAGGGGGCCTTTTTATTAGCACACTAACCTCACTGATGAGAGCGCCAACTTCATGACCTAATCACATCCCAAAAGCCTCATCTTCTAATACCATTCACACTGACAATTAGGTTTCAACATATGAATTTTTGGGAGATCTAAATAATCAAAACCTAACACATACCTGCATATTTATAATTCAAGTTGGTACTACTGGTAAATATGTTTTCAGATTGTAGTTTTGAGCTTCTTAAAACTATCATAAGAGATTTCAAAACATAGGAGATTGGCAAAAGGATCCTATAAGGCCACGAAGTCCAAAAGGCTAAAATATCACCTTATATTTCCCAGGATTGTGGATATGTACAGTACCTAATAGCTCTGAAACTTCAGCTTCTGTAAATGACTTAAAGGCTGTGAGTCACAACTGAGACACACAGAGTTCAAAGCCGTCTATGCAATCCTCTCATTGTCAACCATAACCTCAGGTTTTCTTCCACACCTGTTGGCTGCACTCTCTCGCTGCAGGACAAACATATGAGGCACTTTGCAAACTAAGAAGAATTGTTGCCATTTTGGGAAACAAATGAAATTGAGAATATAGCCAGAAAATCTACCTTATTTGGTCTATCACAATTTAATCTTCAGCTCTAATAGTTTATTTGCCAAACCTACTTGACTAAATTCTTGCAGAGGTCTTTAATCTGTAATGATATTTATATCAATGCCCGCAAGCAGTGCTATAGTTAATGGTGTGTTGTCATTTCCATTATAAACTCCCCATTGCATGAGTAACAGGAGAACCAAAAACCTGTGACTTTCCTAGCTGAGGGCACATTTCAATGCTCTTCTAAATTACAGTATTAGCCAGAGCACTTTTGTCAGGCAGTATTTTCAGGCAATTTAAGAAATCGCATTAAGGGGAAAAAAGAAATGAAAACTCTACTCAGTATCTCAACAGTCAAATGTCTGTAGGTAAAATTTGTTCTATTTTTGTAGTTTCACACATGTTAAGCATGTATTTACAAACATTTACAAACAATAAACAATTTTGTTATTTGATTATGAAATATTTTCTTTAGCATCTGCCTTTAAGTAAAAAAAATTATAAGCATGTAGAACCTCTTATATTCACTTTAATTGAAAATTTTAAACAATTTATTACCATGACTGAGGCAGCATGAATGAGAAGTATTACTAATATATTTTAATGAAAGAATTTTGTAAGGTAAACATTGGAGGGAGATAATTGTAATGTTGAAATGGATAAATACAACCATAATATTCTTTTCACTGAATGAATTATACAGCTGAGCATTTCATTATGTTACAGTCTTACCTTACTTAATGGAGTAGAATGTAGAACCAATGATTCTGGTCTCTTCTTGACTAAACTGCTATGGTTTCTGTGGGATGATAGCCCTTAGGAGAAGAGTCTTGCCTTTGTAAAACTGGGATATTCTGCTATGAATGAGCAATAGGAAAAATTAAAAAGGGGTTAAAATTTTTATTTAAAATTAGTGACAGGAAGTAGCATATTATATGAGCCTGCACCATTAAATATTAAAAAGTGGTATATGAAAAATACAATGTGTATAATTTTCAAAGATGTATTTCTTTCATTATACAATTCTAGAGTTGCTAGGACACCTGTCCTCTGTCCTATTCACCTTTAAGCTTCCCCTGGTCAGTGTATCTGTGAGGATTCACTAAGAATTAGGCACAGAACTTCACAAGCCTGTGGCTGTCTATGAAACAAAATTTAAACCTTCTGCGAACATGTCATTGTGAACAATTTGTTTTATGGTTCATTTCTAACTCTTAAAAGGCACTTAAAAATATTGGTTATTTTGTCATTCTTAAAAAATATATATGTGTGTGTGTGTGTGTGTGTGTGTGTATATATATATATATATATATATATATATATATATATATATATGCTTTCTTGTATATAAAGAACATATTGAACAACACAGCAATTATGATAAATGACCTTACACTGTGCTGGGTTTGTGGTTCTGATGTTTTGGTTTTGTGTATATTTTTTATATTTTGCCTTGATGCTTAGCTGTAGGCTATTATATTAATATTTTACTTCTTTCGTTGAAACTATTTGTCTTTCAATTTACTTCAATTTAGTTTTATGTTTTTTAAAAACACAATCTTACTTTAGTCTACTAACAACTCAGAAAAGGCTGTTAGAAATATATGTAAAACGTAAAACAAGATTCCATAGCTATGAATAAGAATCTGAGTGGATTAGGGAATTACTCTGCATATTAAGTGACATGACTTATGACACTTCCAAAGTTTTCTTGCTCCTTACTCCACATACTTTGTATTTCTACAAGATGTACTTGGAAAATTACTGAATGCTACATAGGTGAGTTGTTATAATGTAAGAGGGCCAATTTTAGACGCTATTCCATTCCCTACCATCCCTTCATCTCATTTAAAAGCCCAGTGGGCTAGTGATTGAGTTAGACTCAGTACTTAATATCTGAGGTTTTTTTATGGTAATAAGATTAGACTCTTTCACTCTACCTTTTCCAGCTAAAGTCAACAAAATGCAATTCTTAATTCATCTAGTGCCATCAATCATACATCTGTGGAAGACACTACATAGATGGCTCATCCTCTCTATTCTCACTTCTATACTCCTTCCCCTCTCCCCCAAAATCCAAAATCTTAAGATTTAAAGGGTCTAGTAAAATTTTCCCCCTTTCAGTCCACCCTTGACTAGAAAATGCATAGGATTTTATTCCATGGGGGCATAGAGGGAAGTCAGAGAATATTGGAAATATGGGAAAAATCTATATATACTCTCCCTACCATACTCAAAAATCAAGTATTTTTTTCACCCTGAATGGGAAAAATAATCCTATGCATAGAAATCTAATCTATCCTTTGTATAGAAACCTCTCTCCATGGGAGTGTTACATAAGAATTGTCTGGGATAAGATTATTAGTATCCATCTAGTCAAATCAGTCTATCTCACAAAAAATTTTTTAGGAGTGGAGCCAATACTGTATTTGCTAATTGCATTACTCTAATAGACAAGATGTATTTTTACTGAAGTAGCCATTTTTTTTTAATTTGACATTTCCATGTCACTATTAATAAGAACGAGTAGCCATTCCCCTGGCCCCCTTCGTGTTTGCCAAGCAGCGGGCTGACTGCTATATACATCAATCCTCATATCAATCTTGAATATTAAGCTGAAGCCTTTCCTGGAGAGGCTTCCCTTTGCTTCTAAGTACTGTACTTAACTACATCAACACTTGTGCTACATAATCAACCTGTAACCCTAAGCAGCACACCAATGGTGGCATATAACAGTATGTGATTAAGTTAGCACCATCTCCCCACATTCCCTGCTTATCCTGAGACAGTTGCTTTACATAAGTAGTAATTGTCTTGGTAGAAATATGAAGTTTATCAAAATCTACATTCTCTTAATGAAAAGTTCAAGAACATTAACCTAGGTATAGGACAGAAAAGTTTCTGAAGAATATTCATTTGTTTTAGTCCCATCCTCATAATAGATTTTTAAAAAAATTGCCCAGATGGAAGATTGAGGGGAAAAAAAGAGCTGAAGATGATATAAATTATGCACTAAGAATTCTCTCAAAAGGAATTTTAAGGGTCTCTATTCATTGAGGGCTCTAAAAGGTAAAGGAAATAAGATCTGAGATAAGTTTTGAAATTTAACAGTAAGGAGAGCAGTGCCCTTCTCCCATCAGGAACTCTCAGAGGTGACTGCCTTACCCTGGCCAGAACCACCATGATGGCTAAGAAGCCCCAGAATAAGCAAGGCTCTGTGGGCTTCAGGGACAAAGAAGGCCTGAGATGGTTCAGAGAGGTTTTGAAGTAACCAAAATTTCTGGTTCCTAATTTTGGCCTTGCAGTTATCTTTATAATTATCCTAGCTTGTAGTTCTGTAAAGAGCTAACCAGTTCTTCAGCTTAATGCTAAGCTTGATGGATAATTCAAACTTAGCATTAATGTCTACCAGAATTCTTGTGCTTTTTTCTTACACCGTGAGCTCTCTCTGTAGGTACCAAAAAAAAATCTTAAAAGGGAAAGGGAATTCATTAGATGAAAGACAGTGTATTATAGCAAAAAAAAAAAACACACACACACACACAATCATACTGATTCTGAAATACCTTGTATTCCATATTTCCAGTTACCTAAGTTCTGGACTTTATGAGGTAGTTTTAGATATTTCTCCTCTCTAGAACCTTGGCCTGTCTTTCTCAAGTAGAAAAGGGGAACCAAAACAGTGTCTCTGAAGAATAAGTAGTAAAGGACTTCATTTTTATGGCTCATTTGTAGTAAATTATTCGATGTAAGGTAAAGAAAGGCCAATATGACCACACACGTTTGTTTACAAGTGAGGAACAAAGAGAAGCAGCAGTAGCAGTCAGGTTAGAACGTAAATGTGCCCCTGATTAAGTCATGGCCTGGCAGAAGAGGAGGAAAAGAATACCTTCCAGCTATCTAAAAAGGAGAGTCCAATGAGAACAACCAACTTCTTTTCCGTTTCTCAGTCTTTGGGTTAGAGTCAGTTGTAGGGCTAAGGGCCCCACAGGGTCGTCAGTGTCCCTTATGCTGTGCTGAGGTGCAGGATCCAAGAAATAAAGAGACAGGACACAGAAGTACAAGGAAAATGTAGCTGGGCTCAGGGGAGCCATGCCACCTATAAGCGGAGTCAGGCAAGGCCCCGAATGTCCAGAAGCATCTGTATTTATTGTGTATAGGTTAGGGAGCAGGGTAGTGAGTGAAGTCATCTTTAAGGATAGTGATAGGGTCGTGAGCAATAAAACAGGGGATCAACCCCCATTAGGTCACCGAGGCATGGAAGTGGGCCGTGCACAGTGAAGAGAGTGCAGTGTGCAATACCTCTATCTATGGGCATGCTACTCCTAAGAAGATTTATAGGAGGATACTATAAGTCACACAGCAGTGACAGAGCTGTCAGGGTTACCACCACCTGCTGGCAGCTTCCAATGAGTTCTATAGGAAGATGCTTTTTGAGTGAGCACAGTAATAAGAGCTGATAAAGTTCACAGTCACCAAGGTGCGATTATCAGGAGGGGTTTTGAGCCATCAGATGCTCCAGGGATTTCCAGTCTGAGGGCAGCCTTCCACAAGAACTGGAGCAAGGTCCTACAACTTCTTTATCAGGAGGAGTGGCTCTTGCCCCAAGCCTGACATACAGCAGGTATCTTTACGACACTGAACGCTGCTGCCTGAGCCATGGATTCTTGTCCTGGTATAACTGTTTTTCCCTTAAATCATGCTCTGCACTGTGTCTGCTCCAGACATTCCTCTGACTATAAGCTGCTTATTCCTTAATTCATGTGCTGCACTGTGCCTGCTCCAGACATTCCTCTGACTATAAGCTGCTTATTAATTCATGCTCTGTACTGTGTCTACTCTTAGGCATTCTGAGTATGAACTAAGATATAGTTATATATATAGGGAAATAACTGAGTGGTAAGATATTCTTTAGGCACTCATTCTATGAACTAATACATGATTATATAGAGAGGATTATATAAACAGAAATAACTGAGTAGTAATACTATAAATTGAGATATTCTTCAGGCCTTAATTGTGCCAGGATTCTGCTTGGCTCTCCTTCCTCGGTACCTATATAGGGGTTACCCACAATCAGTTGCCTTGGTTACACAGGCATAAGCCATCTGAGACAAAGGGCAAATTTTTAGCATGTCTGTTCTGTAGGGGAACCACCTGAAGGAAACAGCCCCTTGTTTAGGAACAAGCTCTCTTTCCGTCTGTATACCAAGTGGACTTCAGATACAGATAGGTTTCTTGAGAGGAAAACTGGTAGCACAGAGAAGTTATAGCACCCTTGAAGCCTACTTTCCAGTTTTGGCCTGAATTTTGAAGATGGTTGAATGGCAGATGGGAGAAGAATATTGGGAAGAAATAGGTCATAATATTCCATTTTCTATGCCGGAAGATCCAGCTTACTAAGCAACCTCACCTGCAACAACTATTCCAAGAAAAGCCATCTTTATGAGAAAGAGGAAGAAAGATTTCAGTACAGAATACCTAGGCAGCTCACCTGAACTAATGAAGAGAAAAAAGCCTTAGCTCAGTTGTCTTGCATTGCCGAGTTTTCCCGCAGCCAAGTCCTTAATGTTATCTTAAGCAATTTATTTTAATTATCTAGTTCCATTACAAAGTAGGATGACTTTGCTCAAAATTGCACCTAAATATTACCTTCAGAAGGGTTATTTACTATGTTCACGGAAGAGTTTGCTTTGTAGGTTTTATAATATTCATAGAAAATGATGTATGCTTGTTTGAATTTAATTTAGACTGAAGAAATAGATAAAAAGGGAGGATGACAAAACCCACAGGATAGTATTGAGAAAATGAGGCAGAATAATGCTGTTGAAGAAATGCAAATTTTTCAAAGTCCATTAGTAGTGTTAATAGAGAAGTAGAAGGAAAAGCGTCACCTACCTGATGGGTAAATAGTCCGCAACTCACCCACAAACGCTGTTGCCAGGCCTTTGACTTAAGTATTCTATGACTTCACAGACTCAGAAACATGTTTTAGACTGTCTTAGTTAGTTTGGCTGATATACCAAAGGACCATATCCTGCATAGCTTATAAACAACAGGAATTTCTTGCTCACATTTCTGGAGATGGAAAATTCAACGTACAGGACATAAAAAGAAGTAAGGAAGATGGGGAAAAGGGTGAGTGCTGCAGGTTATATTTATAAGGGGACTAATCCTATCACGTGCCCTCGTGATACTGAAATACCTCCAAATGGCTTCACTTTGTAAATTCAAGGTACAGGACAGGCAAGGAGAGGAGAAAGGAGGAGGGGAATAGAGTGAGTGCTGCAGGTTCTATTAATAAGGGGACTAATCCTATCACATGCCCTCGTGATACTGAAATACTTCCACATGGCCTCACTTTCTAATACCATCACATGCCAGAGTTAGGATATCAAACATGAATTTTGGGAGACACAAACATTTAGTTCATATCATAGTTATTCATTAAATAAAATTAATGTTTGCTTTTTGCTACCTAGAAGGCAAAATTAATTTTTCTCCTCTGACTAAAATTGAGCTATATAGCTAGTGGACTTCCTGTGATGCAGACTCTTTGAAAGATTCGGTCACAGAGACATTTGCAGTTATTGGGTTTTCCTTGTTTCTAAAAAATTCTGCAATCTACAATGTTTCAAAGAAAATTCACATCAAAATATTATAAAACTCTTAGCAAAAAATAAGAAATTTAAAGACTGTCATCAACAGCTCACTATGTCTATGGTAAAATCTCTGGTTTTATGTATAAATGGACCTTTCACCACTACTATATATTTATACTGGAGTTTTTTTTTTCTTTTTTTAGAAAATGGGATGCCATTGAGAAAAGACAACAAGTGATTCTCCTGAAGAAAAAGAGAAATCTTTTATATTTACACTATCATTTAAATAAATCCAGGCACTAAAATAGTTATTTGAAGACACCTGAACTTCAACTGAATAAAGCCCTGCTCATTACATACAACTGTGAGAGACTGAGCTATGCTATTTGCCTGAGAGGCAAGTCAATCAAATGTGTTGAATGCCTACATTGTAAAATGCAGCGTAGCCCTGAAAAGATTCAAAAGTAGTAGGTAAGTAGGCATCACCTTAAGTTCATAATTTAATTGGGAACACCAAACATATACACGTGGGAATAACCTCCAGCATTATGACAACTCTTTACTGACACAGAAACTAAGTACAAATGTGCTACTGGGATAATCAAGTGGCCATCGCAAGCTACTTGCTAACTTATTAAATTCCTAACTTCCTAAGAGGGAGTGATTTTGTAAGTGACTTTGACATTAAAAACAAACTGGTTCAATAAGAAATTGCTCAACTGGATCTGTTTTTTGTTTGTTTCTGTAACCTACTAGAACACTTAGATACGATCATTCTATTACTTGATTAAGTGATTGCTGTCTGGTGTACTAGAGACGCCTATTACTCTGCTCCTGCATCGAGAGTAATGTATGGAAAAGTATTTATGTAGCTATCCTTATAATCTTTCAGTGAAAATGAACAATTTCACTTGTACTGTCGACACATGATGCAAAAACAGAAAATCTGTTTCTTTCTACTACTATGCCCATCAGCTACACCTGTGATAGTGGCTCTGAGTAGAATTTCACCAAAAGTAGCAATTACAGTTACATGCCCCATAATGATGTTCTGTTCAACTATAGAATGTATATACCAAAGTGGTCCTAAGAGTATATATTACTGTATTTTTACTCAACCTTTTTTGTGCTTAGATATATTTAGATACATAGATGTTTCTTGTACATAGATTATGTACATAGGTGTTCCTTGATATGTTACAATTGCCTACAGACTTCAGCACAGTTACATGCTGTACTGTTATAGCCCAGGAGCAATAGGCTATGCTATATAGCCTAGCTGTGTAGCAGGCTATAACATCTAGGTTTGTGTAAGTACCTTCTATTATGTTCTCACAATGACAAAGTTAGCTAAGAAAGCATTTCTCATAATGTGTTGCTGCCATTAAGTGGTGCATGACTGTATATTTGGAAGCTCATTGATACTAAGTAAAATGTACTCTTACCAAGTCCTCCTGAACTCTTCTTCCTCAACCTAAAATATAAATTGCTAATAATTCATTAAAGCTGTGTTTCTCAATTGGATCTGCCAACAATATTATCAGGTGTTTAGCTACCTCAAACTCTCATAGGCAAACTTGAGAAAATTTACTGCATATTTTCTCCTTTTGGAGAATCTTAAAAGAACATTAGCATATTGTAAGCACTGAACAGAGAAAATTGTTTATCTTCATTTGGCCCATTGTTTTTCCATATGTGATTCAACCTATAGCATTTTTATTTTGCAAAGTTCCCATTATGCTTAAGAATGAATCCAAGGAATACAGTTATAGAAATTCTGGTATCAAGTATAAAGCTTCCTTGTTGTGGAAGGTCGACTTCAAGTCTTGGCTTGTAGTGGAGAAGAAGTAAGTGAGAATCAGAAAAGAGAAGGTGGTAATCAAGGGCTTCTCTCTGTCACTCACTCGGCCTAGGTATGAACAAACTGTCTTTGTCATCCATCCCATTATGGCCCAGAGAGCAACTGGGTAGTCATTATAGAGAATCTTCTCAAGACACCAAAGTGTCTTTTGTAAACTCTATGGTGTAAACTTGAAAAATAAAGTGAATATCAAAAAATTATTATTTAATGACACTTTAAACACTACTTTTTATCATAAAAAAACTAGATATTTACATTGAAGGCAGTTAAAAAGGAGTGAATGTGAGCAAATGGAAAAGACCTTTGGATCTGAGATGTAAAGAATTGTTTGAATCCTTGCTTTGACATTTTCTAAATCTGAATCTCATTCTTTTTTTTTCACTTTCTATGTGTGTAGAATTGGTAAAAACAAAATGAAAAGAAAATGGTATACCTTATGTGGTAAATAAATGTCATGTATTATTATTACACATTTTAGTTCGAAACATCTAAACTACTTTCTCTTGGATAAAATATCATGGAACTAGAGATTTAAGAAAATGCTACAAAATTATACAGAACTTAATTCCAAATTACAAAGGACTAGAACAAGAAACGATTCACACACATAATTTTTAAATAAAGTGAATTTTCAAAAAACGTGAAACACTAATGTGGTATAAATAACACTGCCTATGAAATGATATAACTTCATGGGGCTTGCTAATAGAATATAAAAGTTATTATACTGGAAGTATCGCATTGATATATAATGAGATCATATGTTTTTATATGTAATTGTTATGTAAACCTTTATGTGAAAAGAAGCTTCAGACACCGAGTCCATTGAGGAAGGTACAGAATGCCAATAGTGGTTGAGAACTTGCCATTTTTAAAAAAATGTGTTCAGCTTACAGTGAAAGTTTTAGGGTCTTGTGAGCAAAAACATGTGTATCTGATGTGTGCCTGCATGTGTGTTCTAAAAGCAAAGCAGGAATCCGGCATTGTAGAACATATTAGGAAAAAGCAACTGAGAGATAAATGCACTTATGTGAACTTAATTTTTTTGAAGTTGGACATTTTTTTCAGCAATAGTTAAAAACACTTTGCAAATACTACTAAGGCTATGAAAGAGGCAAATAATAGGATTTGTTTGGCTAAATAAAGATATTTTGTTCTTATTCCTGAATTTGAATAATTTGGTTTTGACTTAAAATCTTAAGCTATACATTTCATCTTGCTATAAATATAATGTACATAAGTTGGACCATCCTATCAAGTTTATTCAAGATTCTGGTACACAGGCAGTAATTATTGTGAAAACCCTTCTACAAAAATCATACCAGCATTGTCATTTACAGGTTATATTAAAATATAAGTAGAGGTCCCTTTTAAACTTAAGATAGCTAAAACAAGTACCATTCAACCCAGCAATCCCATTACTGGATATATACTCAGAGGAATATAAATTGTACTATCAAATACATATGCACGCATATGTTCATTGCAACGCTGTTCACAATAGCAACGACATGGAATCAATCTAAGTGTCCATCTATGATAGATTGGTTAAAGAAACTGTGGTTCATTTACACTATGGAATAATATGCAGCCCTACAAAAGAACAAGATTATGTTCTTTGGAGGTACATGGATGGAGCTTTAGAACATGAAACAGGAACAGAAAACCTAATACTGCATGTTCTCACAAGTGGGAGCTAAATGATGAGAACATACGGACACACAGAAGGAAACAGCATACACCGAGGCCTTTTGGAAGATTGAGGATGGGAGGAGGGAAAGAACCGGAAAAAAATAAGTATTGGGTACCAGGCTTAATACCTGGTTGATGAAATAATGTGTATTTCATCAAACCCCCATGACACATGTTTGCCTATGTAACAAACCCGCACATGTACCCCTAAACTGAAAAGAAAATATACATATATATAGATAGATAGATATAGGTAGATATAGATATAGATATAGATATAGACAGATATGTATAGATATATGAGATATATGTATAGATATAAGACAGATATGTATAGATATACATATATCTATATGTATAGATATATGTTTCATTTAAGGCAAAAATTTCTGGTCACTTTATTGAGGCAGTGAAAATCAAGTTCCTGTTTCACCTAGCAGAAGCCTTAGGCTCAAGTAATTAGGGATTAACCAAGAGAGATATAAGCAAGAAGTTTGTATGAAGGGTGGTTAGGGAGAATTATTACCAGAAACACATGGGAGAAAATGTTTTATATGTGATGTCTTCCATCCAAGATACCCCATCTACTACTAATTTTTCTGAGATTCACAAAATCAAAATATTTCTGCCCACTACAGAAAACCTATTGACTACATTAATATCTAGGGTCAAATAAATTGAGTCACCTTGTCTAGAACATATCAAAGAATGGGCTACTTTTACAGACCAGGCTGAAAAGAGAATCATAGACTATTACAGACAGAAGGAACTTTACATGAATTCCCTCATTATATGCATAAGAAAATAAGATCATAGATGAGAAATTAGTGACTGTGCTAAGATTAGAACTTCAATCTCCATGTTCCCAGTAAAACTTTTTTTGAAAAAAGGGGAAGTTTTCAATATTTAACCCAAGCTTGATTTTTTACATCTTTATGATTCTCTTTTATAAAATTTTAATTACAAATGTTCTACTTACCTTTAATTTACTTGCACAATGACCTGGGAGGCCTTCTTTTACTTAACTTGTCATCTCTTACTTCTGAGATACATAGTAATGAGACTGTTACTACAGTTAAGATGCCTAAAATATCTTAAATCTTAAATGTACTTTTATGTTTCATAGACAAACCTAGAACATCCGATTGTCAGTTCTTTCCCTTGGTAACATTTGTTTGCAAGGAAATATTGGATAATTTTTTTTCTTTTTGATTAAAGAACAAAGATTGGGATTCACCAGGATTGTTTAGACTGAATACGGGTATGTTATCTTCTTCTTTTAGCATCATCTTTATTCTTTTTTATTGTCTCTGTATTGTGAAAATATTGAGAGCTCCCTAAAGGTAGAATGAGTTCTATACTTCTGCAGATCCCACAGTGTGCCTAACAAATGCCTCATCCCTAGTAAAAATCTGATGAAATCCTGTTATTTTGATGACTGAGTCATAATACAGAATGTACATGTAAATTTTTTCTTTCTTCCTTATTATAAGCATTTTGATTTTTTTCCTACTATCCATTAAGGCATAGATTCTTTAACAGAGATGGTTTTTGTAAAATACATACACAGATACATATAAATGAATGTTAAATTTAGCACCAAAAACAAAGGCATAATTGTTTTTTTCTCTTCAAAGATGAAAAAGACAGAAATAACATTTAAAAAATATCGCTAAAATATGGTTCTATGTACCCATGATAAAGAAATCTCCCAACTACGTTATTGTCATCTAAAACAAAATATGTCTCTTGATAACCCAGGTGCAAGTGGTTTGAGTGAGATTTCTTAAAAATCTAAGATGACTTTCATACCTTTTAAAAACCATTCTCCAGTGTTGTTTTTAATTTTTCACCGCTATCTCTGAGACTGTGCAGCTGCAGCTGGAAGCGTAACAATAGTTCAGCTTACTGGCATCTATTTCCTGATTTAGAATCAACAGGGAAATAATTGTCAAGACTTGAAATGGAATGCATACAATCATCATATTTAAAAATTAATATGAAGCTATTTAATTCAAACACCTAGAGACTTTTTTAAGCAATACTTCAGCATTTCTGCTTGGGAACAGCCAAATTTGAATTTAAAGATTTCATGAACTGACTTTAATTTATGGGGAACTTTAACTTATGAGGAATTTATAGCACATACAATTGTGAATAGCACATAATGCTTGCTAATAACAATTAAAAACCTGTTATTGGTTATGTATATTATTAGTTTTAATTCTTATTTCATTTGTTGTAATTTCAATATAAATATATAGTTAAAAATAACTCTAGGATGTATAAATATATTTGTAACTAAATTGTTACAAATGGTCATTATGAACAGAATGATACAAATTTGAAAAGAAAAAGTACTTTTTTCCTATAAAATATAAATTATTTATGTTATCTTTGGTATTTATATAGTTACATTTCTCTGTTAGATATTCTAGTAAATCTATGATTGCAAAAAACAAGAACAGAAAAAACCACTTAAAACAAAAATTTTACTTTGAATAATCTGATGCCTGTAAGCAGCTTAATGATCCCTGATATAGGGTTAGGGCTACATAATGCCAAACAAATGCCAGGAGGCAAAAAATAAAATAAAAGTAGTTTTCCTTAAGCTCTTGGAAAAGTAGACCTATTTATTTCAGCATATACTCAAACTAATACCAGTCAACTGAAAAAAAATTGTCTTTTTTTTCCCTTTTTTTGTTTAAACAAATTTGAGTAATAGATGCAAATATTTCTGAGGTTTTCTTTATGTTTATAAATAAACAAATAGTTAATATATATTAAATGCTTACTACATGCTAGACACTGTTTACTTTTTCACAGGGATTCTCTAATTTTTACAAAATTCTTCTATATTCTATTTATTTACAAATGAGAAAGGCAAAGCATAAAGAGGTTAGTACAACTAATACATTATAAACTAGAATGCTTACCATGTTTTTCCATATTTTCACAAATGTAGCCTAAAGTTAAATTAGTTTGAATTAAAAAATTAAATTAATATTATTATACTATGCCTTCATATTAAAGCTTTTTCATAGCTTTTATATATATAAACATTATATATATATAAACATTATACATATATATATAAACAATTTATATATATTTATATAGTGGTAGGGGAGCAGAGAGCTAAAAATAATTCATTTTTACGATTATTTAAAATACCTTGAGTTTACAACTCATGTTGATGAGTGGTCTACCTAGCACCCCAAATAGTATTTAGAAGTATTCTCATTTTTGTTTATTTTGTTTGTTGTGTAATTTATTCACCCTTATTTCCTGTAGCACTTGAGATTCATGCTATCTTTTAAGTCTGGATAATGAGAACACAGGGATACAGGGAGGGGAGCATCACACACTGGGGTCTGTTGTCAGGGGTTGGGGAGGGACGGGGGGGCTTGGGGGGTTGGGGAAGGATAACATGGGGAGAAATGCAAGATATAGGTAACAAGGGGATGGAAACAACAAACCACATTTCCATGTATGTACCTATGCAACAATCCTGTATGATGCGCACATGTACCCCAGAACCTAGAGTACAATAAAACAAAATCTGACAACCAAAATATTAAATTAAGTTTTCAAACTATTCAAAGAAAATTTCATGAGACTTCCAACTACTTTACCAAATTTTTGAAGTAACAATCAAATATGTTAATGCAAAAGTTTCTTTGACATAACAAATTGAATCTAGCTCTCTGCAACTATATCTAAATACAGTCTTATGCTGTATAACGACTTTTCAATCAATGAAGAATCACATATGAAACAGTGGTCTCATAAGATTATAATAAAACTGAAAAATTTCCTGCTGCCTGGTGACATCATAACCATCATAGTGTAATCATGCAATGCGTTACTCATGTGTTTGTGGTGATGCTGGTATAAACAAAGCAAAGGTGCTGCTAATCATATGAAAGTACAGTTCATACAATTATGCATACTACATAATACTTACTGATGATAAACAGCCATGTTACTGGTTTATGTATATCATTATATTATACTTTATATCTTTATTTTATGGTGTACTCCTTCTATTTATTTTAAAAAAAAAACACCAAGTGTTAACTTAAAGCAGCCACAGACAGGTCCTTCAGGAGGTATTACAGAAGAAAATGTTATCATAGAAGATGACAGTTCCATGCATTGTTACTCTCCCTGCAAACATCCAGTGGGATAAGATGTGAAGGTAGGAGACAGTGACATTGGTGACACTGACCCTCTGTAAGCTTTGGCTAATGTGTGTGTTTCTTAGTTTTTAACAAAAAGTTTGAAAAGTAAAAATAAATCATCTTTAAAATAAATAAAGGCTTATAGAATGATATAAAGAAAAATACAGAATGATATAAATATTTTTGTACATGTGTTTGTGTTTTAAGCTAAATGTTATTACAAAAGAGTTAAAAAGATAGTTTTAAAAGTAAAAAAGTTAAAGCTAAAGAAGAAACAAATATTTTTAATACACTTACTGTAGCCTGAGTGTATAATGCTTACAAAGTCTACAGTAGTGTACAGTAATGGCTTAGGCCTTCACATTCCCTTCTCACTCACTCACTCACTCACCCACCCAGAGCAACTACTGATCCTGCAAGATCTATTTGTGGTAAGTGACCTATACAGGCATCACATTTTTAAAATCTTCTATATCATATTTTTATTGTACCTTTTCTATGTTAAGGTATGGTTAGATACATAATACCATTATGTTATGGTTGCCTACAATACTTAGTACAGTAACATGCTGTACAGTTTGTAGTCTAGGAGCAATAGGCTGTACCATGTAGCCTGGGTGTGTAGTAGGCTATACCATCTAGGTGTGTGTAAGTACACTACAATCTTTGTACAATAATGAAATTGCCTTAAGATGCATTTCTCAGTAAGTATCCCTGTCCATAAACAATTCATTACTGTAGATGATAACATAATAAACTCTGTATCTATATGCACTGCTGTTTCAAATTAATTATTCTAAAGTGATTTTATTTTATGCACTTAGTATACAATTGGTATCTAAATATAACACAATGATTATTTATGCTTTGATGAATACTAGCTTTAGAAGTCTGTCAAAGAATCTTGGGCCTAATGACTGGACACACAGTTTATTTATTGAAAAGTGATTACAATTCATTCATTTTATTATTTATTAAACAAATATTCATTAAATAAAAATTATACTAGTCATTGGGGTAGATGATGAAGACACAGTACTAGCTTTCAAGATGCCCAGTAAAATGTGGGGCAGTGGGATGGAGCACTGATTGTTCTCATAGAGTGAGATTAATACCACAGTAGAAGTAGCACCTAGTATGAATTGAGGTCCAGAGAAGGAATTTTGGGAGAGAAGATCATAAAGCTGAATATCTAGTAGGATTAACTTAGAAACTCATTAGTAAAGAATGAGACGGGCATTTGTGGCAACAGATAGAAAATAAAACATGAAGAACATGGTGATGGTGTGTGTAATGTAGAAGAGTGGCACAGAGGCTGAAGACGTAGGCACCATCCTTGTATGTCATACTAAAGAGTGGGTTTGTTCTAAGGCTACAGGGAGTGATAACAAAATCTATATAATGTGCTTGATGTAAAAAGATCTGTTTTAGAAAGATCAATAAGTAAAAAGTGTGCAGAATGGATTGAAGATAAAGAGGGAGAAGGAAGAATGAGGTATGAAAACAAGGCATTATTAGCAGGACAGTAGAGAAGGGCTGTTTAAAGACATTAGTACAAGAAAATGGTGGGAACTGATTAAAAAATGTGAGGGGTGCACAGAGACAAGAGCCTGGGTTCAATTCTGAGTGTGTGTGTGTGTGTGTGTGTGTGTGTGTGTGTGTGTGTGTGTGTGTCTGGTTAGAGAAATAAAGATGAAAAACTGTAGGGTACAGGTGGTGATTTAAAATTTTACAGAAGTGCACATGGACACTTTAAAATGAGAGAAACACTTATGTATATACGCTTTTTGTAGAAAGATGCCCTTCTTCAAATATAACCACGGCCTCATTTAAAAAACAAATTCATTGTATAATGACTAAGGGACTTTCAAGGGGAGATACACAATGGATTGTTAGAAAAAGAAGTGACTACTTCAAGCAAGAACTTTATTTTATTTTTATTTATAAAAACTTCACAGCTAAGAAGAAATGGTAGTAAATTTTCTGTTTGTTTTTGTTTTTATTTAATAAATATAGAAAATAAATACAGAAAATCGAGGCTCCAATATACATCCTCAGTGGTGAATTACTTGACCAAAAGTTGATACTATGTAACATTTTTATGAAGACATGAAACTGACCACTAATTAGGTATTATGTAATTTTACATACTATTAAGCTACCTCTTATGGTAGATAATAAAACATTTCTAATTTTATGTTTGCTGGTGGAATAAAAAATGTGCTACTAAAGATATGCAAACAGTATATTGAGAATAATTTTGGCTATAGAAATGAGTCAGTGACACGATTGCTGGATTTAATATCAAGTAGATTTAGTAACTATTCCATTTAGCTAGATAACAGAGCTGTTGGATCATAAAATATTTTCTCCGTGGCATGTAGGCTCAGATTTGAGAATAATATGAGTATTTGGTAAAAAGCAGACTCACTATTTAGAGTAATCTCCTAACCTGTGATTCATTACTATGTCATATAATCCATATTAATTACTATTTTGCCATTCTACATCGAGGTGTCCATCCATTTCAGTGATCCTTGTTCACTAGAATATTAATCTCAGCACAAATACATCATCCTCCTGAATTGTATCAGTGATATGAGTTATATATGATAGGTTTATAGTAATATAACTATAGTACAGTATAATTTTATAATTTCTTTATTTAACTAATAATGTAAAAATTAATGTGAATAAAATTTTTTTCATTTCATGAAAAATGTAAAAAATTTAAAATATGCATCCACAAAAATAATCCAATAAATAACTATTCCTGCAGAGGTTACCAAATTATTCTTCTAAATATATTTTAATAAAATTTACTTAAAATTCTTTATGAGTATCTCCACTACTGTGAAGGCAAATAAAGAGTTAATAAAGAGCTTTGATCCTAAAAGAGAAAAGTGCTGAACCCTTATTTTTAAAGGCCAACTAAAGTTACTAAGAAATCTTTTTTTTTTTTTTCCTTTTCTTGTAATTTAAGTTCTGGGATACAGGTGTAGAATGTGTGGCTTTGTTACACAGGTATACATGTGCCATGGTGGTTTGCTACACCCATCAACCGATCATCTATATTTGTTTTTTCTCCTAATGCTATCCCTCCCCTAGCATTTTAAAAAACATATTACTTGGACACGTGTATGTCTTTCTTTAAGAAGTTTCTTTGATCCAGATGTGGCTCTGTATAAGACATGAAAGTTTATGGAGACCATAATATACTGCCCACCATTCCTTAGGCCCTTTAACTTTAGCTATCAAATGTATTGCCTTATTCTGGAAATAACATAAGAGTAAGCCTCTGACAAAAGCATTAATTTCTAGGCAGTTTTCCTCTGTATCCTTCCACTTACTCTGGATTGGTTCACATTTGGACGTGTGCCCTTATACCAGTCCTTTTCAATGAGGTCTATATCTTGGCTTTTATATTTGTTCTGTGGCCTCCCACTTGGTAATTCTTTGGAAGCCCTTATGATATCTAAGAATTGGTCTTACCTTTTGGATTTTTAAAATTTATCTTGATTTTTTGGTTTCGGTGTCTTCTGCTACCTGTGACGATAAACTCTCAATGTAAATACTAGCTCATATGCATCTCAACTAACTAGCCTCCATCCTCACAACTAGCCCTAATCTATTTTATTCTTCTTTGGGATTTGACATTTATTGTATGCAACATTTGAGTGTTTAAATAGAAAAATTCTTCTCATTCTGTACTTACATGATATTTTTGTTGTCCTTTATACACATTCAAAACTATTGCTACTGCATCTGGCATGATACTCTGAGAAACCCTCCTGATGGAATATAAATAGATCCTAGAAGGACATATGCTTTAAGAAACAAAGATAGAAAAAGATTGCAAAAACACAATGCAGTATAAAATGGGGGAAAAATCACAGGAGCAGGTGATACATGGAAGAGAAAACATTATTTTAAAGTAAATATATGTAAATAATATCAAAATAATAATTATTCATCAGGGGATTATAAATTTAAACTGCAGTGGATATCATTTTGTTTACCCTAGATTTTCCACTATCAAGGAGCCTTGTAATATCAAATACCGTAGAAAGTGTGAATTAAAGGATCTGGTGAGAGTGTAGAAATAGTTACTATTAAATTAATATTCACATATTCATAGATTAAGCATTTTTATCATCAATTATATGCCATAAAGAAACTCTTTCACATTTTTTCCAGGATATATAGTAACCAATGTCCATAGCAGCAATTTTTGTGAAAGTAAAAATCTAGAAACAACCAAAATTAACATTGACAAGTACTGAACAAGCAATAGTGGTATAAATTAACAATAGGCTGTTTTACAGAAGTGAAAAGCTATGGATAAGCTACAACTACTTGAAACAACGTGCATAAATCTTAAACTGGCATTGACTGAGCGAAGCAATTGCTGTAAGACTACCTAATATATATATATATATATAATAAGCTTACAAGAATCCCATGTGTAATAAATTTGGGGTAATATCATCTTATCCTCTGTGGTAGAAGTAAAGAGTGATATGGGAAGAACATACAGGTAGAAGACAATTGCTTGGTAATATTTTTTACAAAAGGAGGGGGTGTTTGGCAGTAAGTTCTTGAGAATTCACCATATTATTATTATTAATAACACTGTATCCATGTGATATAAATGTCTTAAATATAAAGTTAAAGGTATAATAAAGGAATATATTTATACCTGTTTTTAATAAATGTGGCCATTCTTAAAATATTAGTAATTTCCTTTATGTTCATATGAGAAGTTCTCTCCTTTTATTTATGTTTATGAATAAGCTTATCCTTCATGGAATGGAGACACTACCTGTAAAATAGATGACAGACAAGTACATACTAATTTAACAGGGTTTATCTTAGGGATTTTGAATAATCACCTTTTAATTTGTATCCATTTTTAGTTCTATTGGCTAAAAATCTGTAATGCCTCATGCCTCACTAAACTATTAAGAAAGGTAAATATAATAATACTATTAGTAAACAGCAGATGTAACCCATTCAAAAATAATCCATTGTGAGCTCTTCTTTTAAATGTTAGATATGTTTAACAAGACAGTGTTCATTTTATGTTTGCTTCAGAGTGAGCCCTTTGCTGTCAATATGACAAAATCAAGTAAAATGCTGTACAGTTGAGGGCTGAATCCTTCATCTTCAACTGCATATCGAGAAACTTTAAAGAAAGTCTATAAATTGTGACAAGGTCTTTAAATACTTGTAACTGACCAATGGGTAGAATATAAAAAAGTGAAGTATTCTGTTCAACAGCACCAAAAGAACTCAAGTGACTGAATAGTTAGTGAACACTTGATCGGCCATACAATGCTCATTGTCACTTTATAAGACCCTCTTAGATTTTTAGAAAATAATCTACGTGAGCTCTTGCCATTGAACAAATTACAAAAGGATCCATATCAGACCACAATGATTGCCACTAGACACACTTACAAATAAGCCCTATTATGAGCACATCACCACTCAAGAATGCGTGCTGTGCAACACACTTGCTTTCCCCTCTTTCATTTCATATCTTGGTGAATGAACAGCATAACGAACTGGGAAATAACTCATGTTTCAAAATTAGAAACACTCAAACCAAAAGAATAGCAACAAAAAATAAATCTCGCGAACCTGTTTTAAATAAATCTTAACCTCATATCCAAAAGATTGTGTCTCCCATTCTCTGAGTTCTCTTAAAGTTGCTGCTGTATGCATGTTATGCTCTTTTGACATTTCCCTTTCTTATGACTTTTGTGATCAGTTACTCCATCATTGCTTTTTTGGAGGGATCTTAGACATACTACAGAAGTCTGTCTATTTCTTATAATTTTTCCTTAATCTCAGAATTGTGTCCTACTAATTGGGTAACTGGGGCAAGTAAATATAACCTTCATCCATGAACTTCCACCCTTTCCTCAAAGCAACTTTTCTACAGGTCAAGGGTAAGTGACTGAAGGCACCTCGAAGATGATGATGCAGTCTTGCCCTGCATCCTTACCCCAGCACTAATGGACTTTTGCTGTAACAGGAGTGTGATGGATGACCTCTGCTCATCAGAGGGGTTGACACACTCTTATTTTCCTATCCTTAAACAAACACAAATACTCTGCGAGAAAATACATAGAATTACCTTTTGACTTTTAATTTTCATGAAGTAAAAACCGGAAAAAATAAAATCAACAGAGGCCCCAAAGGACTCAAAGTGAAACATAGAAATTTCTGGCTGCTCTGATGTAAACAAAGGCAGGAAGAGAAGATGCTGAATGCTAGTCCCGCGAACCCCTTCCTCTTAAGCCTAGGGCTTTTTCTAACAATCCAAATCACCTAGCTGCTCCAATCTAATTCTCACATCAGAGTCACCAGAGTCACCAGAGTCAGCTCGTGGGCCAGTAAGTCTGACAGGAAAAAAGCAGTCTACTGGTATAGTTGCCTTATAATAGGGGTCAATAAGCATTTTCTGGAGAAGATATAGGGTTTTTATCACAACTAATTAACTTCATCATTGTAGTGGGAAATCAGCATAGACAGACCTAAATGAATATGTGTGACTGTGTTCAAATAAAACTTTGTTAGCACAAATGTGAATTTCATATAATTTTTACCTGTCACAAAATAATTATTCTTTTGATCTTTTTAAATTAAAAAATGTAAAAACTCTTGTTAGCTTTCAGGCACACAAAAATAGGCAGCAAACTTGTTTTATTGCATTATTGGTACCTTTACTGCCAATGACAGTTGAGAAATATGATAATGTATTCATCTTAATGCAAGATGGCATCATTAGCATAATCTAAAATAAAGCAAAGTAAATTTACTCTTTTGCATATTCGTACTTGCATATCATGGACTTCCACCAAACATGGATGGGTTTTTTAAAATTATTGTTTTTGCTTATTATCAGCCAACTAAAACACAGAAATTTATAAAGTCTTTTACAGAAAAATAAAAAAGAAAACAGCAACTTTCTTTCAGATTTAAGGGTGATGTATTTTGCCTTGTAAATATCTTTAACTAATGTTCAGCCATGAATGTTGCACAGGTGTGGTGACTAGCCATAGCTTTAGAAAATTTAAATAATTTTCTATCTACATTATAAATCTGGTCACTTATTTTAGAAGCACATACCAAATAAATCTCAGAGTTAATGTGCCACATCTGCATTCAGAAATACAATTTCTTAGAGATACCACTGAATAACTAAGTAATGGGCAATGTGTTGCATAATTATGGCACTGCTGAGTCTTGGTAAGGAATCCCTTTTGTTAATATTCAGCTGCCTTCAAGGAAGTCACTGGATATCAGTAGTTATCTGTCTGTTCATAGCTCAGCCTTAACAATACCCCTGTTAAGATCTTCCTACATATACTTTCTTAATTTTTTACTTTTATGATGCCTATATATGGATCAGTAATTTGAATATTAATCACTATATTCAGATATTCAAATGGCCCCTTGTGCTAAACTCTAATTTTCAAGTAAATCAGTGGGCATGATTTCATAATGCTTTCCAAAACTGCCATGTTTAATTTAGAAGCAATTTGTTTTCTTTAGTCTTCCCTGAGTGTCCTTACTCCTTCCTTTTGCCTTGCTTGTTTATTTCTAATTGTATTTTGTCACACAATCTAACTACAATTAGTGTGCATTCTCTCCCTCTAATGTCTCTGCCATCAGACAAAGTGAATTGTTTAACCTATAGTTTATTTGCATTTTCACCTGAAAAGTTGCATCATCTCAGTAGGCTATGCCTCCCCACTGAACCCAATTACTCCCACTGTGTAAAGCAAAATGGGCCAGTATATCCCTTGTGAAATGGGCAACATATGGGTACTACCATCAACACAGCTGGAACATCTGCGTATAAATGCATGCTGTGTGTACATCACTTTAGTTGCACATACTTGTACGAGGTTGAGAGGATATGCAAACAGGGGTAAGGCTTACAGATAATGCAGCAAAGAAATAGAGGAGTACATTTCAGAAATGTGTTTTCCCAGTGACAGAACCAGTTCTGTTCTGCTTTCTTGGTAAAATAGAGCTAGCCATCATTACTCATTTACAATTTTCTCAACCTCATAACTTAAAAAAAAATCCCATGAATGAATTGGAAAGAGTTAAGAAAATATTAATCTTTGTTTTATCCTGCATGGATCCTCCAGAAAATTAATAATAATTGAAACAACGACAATAGACTACTAACTATAGTTATATGTGCTCATTCCTGTACTAAAGTCTTTTCGTGGATCATATTATGTAATATTCTAAAAACATGACACAATAACCCCTTTTTATAGATGAGCAGAGGCACCAATGAGTTAAACTTCACAATTGTAAGAGGCAAGAAAATGAATGCACATTCTTTGATTTTTACTGTTCTCATTCTCTATTTAAGAGCACCTACAAAGATTCTTATGTAATTTCATATATGTGACATATAAATATATTTATTATTTATTTTACTTCTGTTCCTGAAAAATATTTCAGAAATAAATGACTATAATTAAGACTTGTAGATTTCTATTTGTGAAATTTCTTTTCACTAGTGATAACATCTCAAGAGATTTTGAAGTGTGCTAGAAAACAATAGTAATATAAGTACCTGGCAAGGAAGTAGAAATACTAGGGAAAAGGTAGAATGGAAGTGAAACAAATTGGCAGGATAAATAAGAAAAGCAGTAACTATTTCTTTCTCTAATATTAGTAAATGTCAACTAACAGGTGAATCTTCTCAGTCCTGGCAAGAAAAATAGCACTTTCCCCTGAAGGAAGACGCTGTAGGTATGTATTTGTTGTCATAAAGACATAAATGATATAAGAAAAAATAGAGCAAATAAGTCTGCAAAATATTTAAACTTTTAGTTCAGTCTAACAGTTTGCATGAAAAAAATCTAGTAGGCATTAAGCCTGTACTCTGAACTATTAGAACTAATTTTATTTCAAATAATTTTATAAATATTATTAACCAATTATTTTAACAATTCACTGTTGGGTCTCAGAATATTTCCTTTGGAAATATCAATAAGTACATATTAGATTTGGAGTTGAGCTTTACAACCTTTTTCTCTTTTCCATGTGTTTTAATTATGTCAACAATTAATTAAAAGCAGAATCAAACAAACAAAAAGCAAAAGGAAATACAAAATAGCAACATTAATTTAAAAGGAAAATGGCTTTCACAGAATCAAAAAGTAAATGGAAGGCTCTTATTAGCAAGAATTATATTATACTGAATTTATTAGTATATGCTGTGACCTAGATCTCCAGTAAATACTCATAAGTTTGCAACAGAAATAAGAAAAGCAGTTAGAGTCCAAAGAAAAATGAGTCTATATGTACATTAAAGTCCTGTATGTCACCAAAAAATTTGGAGTAAATCACAAAGCTATATTTTGAAGCAAACATGTACAGTTATACAAATGACAAAGAAATTAAAAACAGGAAAAAATGCCCATGGAGTATCATAAACTAACATTAGCTTTGACTTTGTGTTGACAAAATTATAGAATACAACTTGGAATAGACATTAAAGCATTTCTGATGAGGAAATTAACAAAGAAACACATGACTGAAGATGGCTTGATTCAAATAGAAAACATTGATAAAGAAGTTAATAAAATTAAGGTGGTACTACAGAATGCCCCAATTTTATATGAAAAATAATCAAAATTTTCCCCCGAGGAATAATAAAACCTCAAAGTGAATTTCCTATAAAAGATTATGTGAAAATGGTTTGAAAACATCAGTCCATTATGAAAGCGCAAGGTCTGCAATAACATGCAAGAAGCAAAGTAGTTGGGAGCAAAGTAGACAGAGTAGAATGCTATGAAGTTTGTGGGACATATGGGAAGAGTGACTGAAAAATTAAAAGAAATGCTAGAATTTTGTGAAGAATAAACTTTATGAAGAAAAAAAAAATCAGCCCCCAAATTTAGAGATTCCGGGACCAAGAAGTTTCTAGTACTAGTGATAAAGAAAAATGCGCTGACTAGAAAGAGTATTCCATCATAAGGCAATATAAATTTTCTTTTAGGCAGTTTGATTTGTTAGAGATGACAAATAAATAAATATAGCTGTCATCGATAGACAGGCAAATTTAAAGGTTTTAGAGATCATATTGACACAGGGGAGATTGAAGGGAAGTGATAAGCTTTCCAAAGGAGTAAGTAAGGAAAAACGACAGATGTTCAAGGTATGAACTAGTGCAGGACAGAAACTGAATGATCAGAGGATAAACCTTGAAGTACCCTCAAGTTAATAACAAGGGAAAAAACATTTCAAATACGAAAGGGGGATTTACCAGTGCCAACTAAACAGAGTCAGAAAAGGAAAATAATTGAATCAAGATCTCAATGTATCAATGGCTAAGAGATCACGATCTAATGGCAAATATTCCAGACAATATTTTTTAACAATGTACTTACAGCAAATGACTTCACTTCTCTGTCCTTCATGTTGATTATCAAACATCACCTATAGAGTAAGGATAACATTATTAGTGTCAATATGAGTATTAACTGCACTAACCCATGCAACACAAATAGAAGGATTCTTCATACACAGTAATTGTGAGATAACACATCTCTATGCACATGTGGATGTTTTAAAATTACATATAAAGGTCATATATAATTAATACTACAAAATTTTTATGTTTATGTATGCATTACATGTATATAGTTTGATTATAATATACATATTTTACATTCATATAATTATGCTATATAATTTATATTCTTGAGTTGGTATGTGTGTGAAGCTGATGCAGATGAAAATACTATAATCTCAATTAAGTATTACTCTTCTCCAACAAATGGAATAGACATTTTAAAGTACACATATATAATCCTCTTCAAAGTCTCAAAATTACAACTTGTCAAATTTTAGTTTTGATATACTTGCTGCTGGCAGGAACTTGGGTTAGGGAATTATGACTATATTTGCTTTCACAAAAACTTGTGAATCAGGTATGACTTCCTTACACTCAATTGTTTCTCAAAGAGAGAGAATTCCCAGATCAAAATGATGTTTCATTACATTTATATATTGTGGAATGATCAAAACGGGCTTGTTTCCATATCTATCATCCCATATATTTATCATTATTTTGTGATGAGAACATTTGAAATCATTATTTTTTTGTGAAAACATTTAAAATACTGTGCAATAGAACCCCAGAACTTACTCATCTTAACTATAACATTGTACATGTTAAGCAGTGTCTCTCCTTTCTCCATCTACCCTCCACTTCCTAGCCTGTTGTAAGTAGCATTCTACTTTACTTATATAAATTTGAGGTTTTTAGATTTCACATGTGACTGTATACAGTATTTGTCTCTCTGCACCTGGCTTATTTTACTTACCATACTGTCCTCAAGGTTCATCTTTGCTGTTGTAAATAATATAATTTCCTAGATTCTTTAAAACTATACTCATCTGTTGATGGACACTTATGTTGTTTCCATATCTTGACTATTGTGAATAGTGCTGCAATGAACATAGGAGTGCAGATATCTCTTTGACATACTATGTTAGTTCTTTTTCAGTATATGCCAAGAAGTAAGTCTGCCGGATCATATGGTAATTCTGTTTTTATTTTTTTGGGGGTAATCATTCTGTTTTAAAAACTGACAATACTAACTTACAATACAACCAATAGTGTTTAAGGATTCCCTTTTCTCTACATACTCTACAACACTTATTATGGATTTTTTTTCTTTTTTAAATAATAGCCAATGTAACAAAAAGTATAAGGTGATGTTTTATGATGGAATTAATTTGCATATCTCTGATGATTACAGATGTTGAGCTTTTTTTTACTGTACCTATTGGCCATTTGTATGGTTTGAGAAAACCTTATTCAAATCCTTTACCTATTTTTAAATAGGGGTATTTGTTTTCTTGTTATTGAGTAGTGTACATCCCTTTCATATTTTGAATATTAACTCCTTGTTTAGTTTATTATTTGCAATTATTTTTTCCCAATCTGTGGGTTGTCTCTTCACTCTATTATTTCCTTTTCTGTATGGAAGCTTTTACGTTTGAAGCAATACAATTTGTCTATTTTTGCTTCATTGCCTGCATAATTGGCATCATATCTAAGAAATTACTGCCCTAGCCAATGTCATGGAGCTTTTCCCTTATGTTCTACATAAGCAGCTTTATAGTTGCAGGTCTTATGTTTAAGTGTTTAATCCAATTTGAGTTGATTCTTTTATAAGGGGTGAGTTAAGGGTCAATTTTTGTTCTACATGTACATTTCTAGTTTTCCCAGCACTAATTACTGAAGAGATTGTCCTTTCATCATTTGGCGTTCTTAGCACCTTCGTTGAAAATCAACTAACCATAGAAGACATGTGCATTTATTTCTGGGCCCTCTATCCCATTTCATTGATCAATATTTCTGTTTTCATTCCAGTATCATCCTATTTTGATTACTATAGCTTTGTAATAAATTTGAAAATCTTGTAGTGTGATGCCTTTAGCTTTATAATTTTTGGTAAAGATTGCTTTAGCTATTCGGGATGTTTTGTGGTTCCACTTAAATTTTAGAGTTTTTTTTTTTATTTCTGTGAAGAATGGCAAAGTTAAGATAGCAATTACAGTGAATCTGTTGATGATCACTTTGGGTGTATGGATATTTTTCAAATATTAATTTTTTCAATTCATAAACTGATAATTTCTTTCCATTTATTTGTGTGATCTTTAATAATCTCATCAATGTTTTATAATCTTTTGTATAAAAATCTTTTACTTCCCTGGCTAAATTTATTCCCTAGTAATTTCTTTCATGACATTGTAGTAAATAAGACTGTTTTATTAATTTCATTTTCAGACAGCTTATTGTTACCTTTCCTTCCTCCCTTTCTCCTTCCCTCCCTCCCTTACTTCCATTTTTTTTTTTTTTTTTGCTTAAAGTAATTTTCTCTGGTAATATGTTTTAATTTCTTGTATTATATTTTTGTGTATCTCTTATAGGTTTTTTGATTTAAAGTTACCATGAGGTTTGCTAGGAAGACCTTATAAACTGATGACAACTTAAGTCTCATTACAAAAACAAATAATTAAGCTAACAAGCAAGTACAAAGAAAACTGATTTTAAAAAAAAACCTTACACTTTAACTTCAACCCCCATGTTTTTTAACTTTTTGGTGTTTCTATTTATATCTTATTATACTATGCCTTGAAGTTGCTGTAGGTACTATTTTTGATAAGTTTTTCTTATACTCCTTCCTTCTAAAGAGATGAGCAGTTTATACACCACAATTACAAAATTGTAATATTGTGTATTTGTCTATATTCTCACTGTTCCCAGCAAATTTTGTACCTTCAAAATTGCTCATTAACTTTCTTTCCTTTCATGTGGAACAACCCCCTTTAGCATTTTTTGAAGGACAGGTCTGTTGCTGAGGAAATCTTTCAGCTTTTGATTGTCTGGGAAAATTTTTATTTCTCCTTCAGATTTGAGGGATATTTTTTTCTGAATATACTATTCTAGGATAAAATTTTTCATTTCTTTTTCTTTTACCATTTTATATATACCATGACACTCTTGCCTGGTCTCTAGGGTTTACACTGGGAAAACTGCTGCCAGATGTATTGGAGCTCCTTTATACGTTATTTGTCTCTTTTCTCTTGCTGTTTTTAGGATCCTGTCTTTTCCCTTGACCTTGGGGAGTTTGATTATTAAATGTCTTGAGGTATTCTTATTTGGGTAAATCTGGCTGGTGTTTATCAACTTTCTCGTATTTGAATATTGATATGTTCCTCTAGGTTTGGAGAGTTCTGTTATTATCTCTTTGAACAAATTTTCTAAATTTTCTACCTCAATCTCCCTCTTTACCTTATGTTTAAGGTCAATAACTCTTAGATTTGCCTTCTTGGAGCTGTTTTCTAGATCTTGCAGGTATGTTTCCTTATAATTTATTATTTTTTGTTTTGGTTCCCATGACTGTATATTTTCAAATATCTTATCTTCAAGCTCACTAATTGTTTCTTCTGATTGATTTATTCTGTTTTTGAGAGATTCTGATATATTCTTCAGTTTGTCAGTTAAATTTTTCAGCTCCAGAATTTTTACTTGATTCTTTTTAACTGTTTCCATTTCTTTGTAACATTTATCAGATAGAATTCTGAATGTTTACACTCTGTTATCATGGATTTCAGAGTTTCCTCAAAAGAGCTATTTTGAATTATCTGTCTGAAGTTCACACATCTAGTTACTCCAGAACTGGTCACTGGTACCTTATTTAGTTTATTTGGTGAGGTCATATTTTCCTGGGTAGTCTTGATGCTCACAGATGTTCAGCAATGTTTGGTTATTAAAGACCAAGTTGTTTATTCTAATCTTTTTAGTCTTGGTTTGTTTGTACCCATCCTCCTTAAGGTTTCCAAATATTCAAATGGAATTGAGTGTGATTATATAACTGTTTGTTCACTGCATCTGTACCTGTATTAGGAAGCACTTCTACCTCAGTAATGCTCTTAATCTTGCATACACATAGAGGTACCACCTTGGTGGTCTTGTAAAATCCAAGAGAATTTCCTTGATTGCCAGGTGGAGTCCTTTGTTCTGTTTCCTAACTTTCCCCCAAGCAAATGGAGTCTCTCCCATCATGCTGTGGTAACTAGAGTTGGGGAGTAGTGATGCAAGTACTCCTGTAACTATTACCACTGGGACTGTACTGGTTCACATCTAAGGCCAGCACAATACTGGGTCTCACCCAAGGCCTGCAGCAGCCATTTCCTTGCTACCACTGATGTTTATTCAAGGTCCAAGACTCTTTTGTCAGAAGGTGGAGAAGTTTGCCAGAACTGCATCCTTCCCTTGAGAACAGTGGGTTCCTTTCTGGCCCAGGGTGGATCTAAAGATGTCATATGGGAGCTATGGTCTGGAATGGGAGTGTTTGGACTCTTCTTGGTGTTTTGTCTTACTCTGGCTGAGCTAGTATCCAAATTGCAAGTCAAAATCCTCTTTATTTTTCCTCTCCTTCTCAAGCTGCAAGCTTTGATGCCTGGAGTTGAGGAAGGGATGATGCAAGCACCTCATTGGCCATCCTAGCTGGTGTCCCATAGGTCACATGCACCTCAAGTCCACTGGCTCTGATCCCAACATAGCACCAGAACTTGCTCAGAAATTGCAGTTCTGTCTTTCAAATTTATTTAGATGCCAGAGCACTTTAGCCTACATTGGTGGTACTAACCAGAACTCATGTTTCAACTGCTGGGACAAACAATTCCCCTTTGGCTAAAGATTGTCTAAATGTTTCCTCCACGAGAATGAGCCAAATTCTGCCCCATTTTGCTTTCCACTCTGACAGAAAAGCACTGAATTTCAACTCAAAGTCCCACAGTCACTTTGCTTTCCCTTCCCCAAGCACACAGATTCTCTCTATGCAACATGGTTGTTGCTGGGACATGAGGGACAAATAATGTAGGCAATTCAAGACTGCCTTTCCTATTCTCTTCAGTGGCTCTTTTCTTTATACGATATGTAAACCAGGTACACTATAATTTCTCACCTGATTTTTGGTTCTTATAGAGATTATTTGTTGTGTGGATACTTGTTCAATTTGGTGTTCCTATAAGGTGGGGTGATGGTGGCAATCATGGAGTATTGTATTTGACCATTTGGTTTTGCCTATTTGACCTATCACCCTGTAAATTTCAAAATATAGGATTGCAGAACAGAAAGACATGATTAGACATGATTTATAATGTTCTTGGCTAATGTATTTTTCCTTTCAAGATTTTGAATTTATCATCCAGCTCCCTTCTGACCTGTAAGATTTCTGCTGAAATCTCTGCTGATAATCTTATGGAGGTTCCCTTTTATGTAACAATTTGCTTTTCCTTTGCTATTTTCAAAGCTCTCTTTATATTTTGATAACATGACTCTGATGTGCCTTGATGTGGGTCTTCTCTTTGGAGTCATATCATTTGATAACAATTGGGCTTCCTAGATCTGAATTTCTATATTCTTCTTCAGGCTTGGGATTTTTTCCGGTTTTTCTTATATATACACATTTTCTATTTTTCTCTTTCTTCTCTTTCTGGTACACAGTTGTTACGTTTTATGGTGTTCTCTAAGTCCCTTAAACTATCATCACTCTTTTTCATTCTTTCTTCTTTTCGTTTCTCAGATTGTATACTTTGTATTGACCTGTCTTTGAGTTTACTGATAATTCCTTCAGCCTGATGTAGTCTATTTTTAATCACCACAATTGAAATTTTCAGTTCACTTAAAATATTATTCACCTCTATGACTTCTGTTTGGTACTTTTTTATATCTTCAGTATCCATAGGGATTGGTTCAAATACAACCAATGATACCAAAATCCACAGATGCTCATGTCTCTTCTATAAAATGGTTTAATATTTGCATATAACCAACACACATCTTTCAGTATATGCTAAATAATCTTTAGATTATTTATAATACCTAATAGAATGCAAATACTATTAGTTATTATACTGTATTTTTTCACTATTGTAATGTTATGATCTATTGTTTTGCCTTTAAAAATATTTGTAATCCCTGGTTGGTTGAATCCACAGATAAAGAACTGATGGGGGCCAACTGTACTTTCTGTCCTTTTCTTGAAATTGTTTTTGCAATGCTTTCCTGACTTCAGTGAGCATTTTTTTTTAACCACTATTTAGAATTCCCTCTTGAGTAGATCACACATCTCCACTTCACTCAGGTTAGTTTCTGGATCTTTATCTTCTTTTTTTTATTTGGAATATAGTCCACTGTTTCTTTATTTTACTTGACTCTGCAGGTTGATTTCTTCACATAAGTTAAGGCAACTATTTACCGCAGTCTTGTCAGACTGGCCTCATTTAGGAGAAAAATCTTACCAATCCATTTGGACTGAGATTTTAAGGTACTTCTCAAATATTTGTGTTTGACCAGACTACTGTTTCTGTTTTTGTTGGATCCCTGGAGTACATGATGTGCCATGTCCTGTCAGTACATCAAGATGGTAAGTTAGAAGCCATATTCTGTAGATGTAGCTGGAAAGGTTGGAGTATTTGACGTGTGTTCCAATTCCTTCTATCTTCACAGTAAAGCTGAACACGGGAATGTATGTCTCACAGTCTCTGCACTAAGCCAGGGAGAGAATCTGTGGCACATACCTGTACTCATATTTAGGCTACACCCTCTTATCCTGAGAAGATAGCTGTTGGATGTGGATTGATTATATGTTCCATTGTTTTTCTGGACTGTAGCTGCTCAAGAATACAAAGCTCCATCAACTCTCAGAGCTACATGGTTAAAAAGAAACTCTTGAGTAAGAGCTATAAAAGTTGTGACACGCATTGCATGGCCAAATTCCTTGCAGGAAGAATGGATAGACCAGGATTTATCACTGAGGTAAGCCAGAGGAAATGTTTGTGAAGTGCCAATCTCTGGCACAGGCTTCCAGATGGCTCCTGTTAGTTTACCCTGTTAGCTCTGCAATGCAAGTTTATTTAAAGGCACACTGCTAAGTATCCCCTGGAAGAGTGTTTCATAAACCCCTGGTAGGGAGAAACAGGGACCTACTTTTTTAAAGTCCTTTCTCTGGACTGCTCCTGGGACATGAAGCCCCTAGAAGAATGTGTGTGCCATTAGAAAAATCACCGTTTTTTTTTCCTGTGGTCTAGAAAGACTCATGTATGTCAAATCCCCTTTACTCACAGAGCTGGTGAATTAACAGTTATAGCGTTAGAGGAATCTTAGAGGTAAGGTGGTATATATGAGGTCCAAGTCCTTTTCTCCACAGGGAGAAGGTAGAGGTTAGAGATTCCTTTCCCAATTTTATGGTGCAGTGATTGGGCAAGGATCTGTATTCAACTGTGCCTTAGCTTTTTCTACCCTTTGATATGAATATTTTCTTCATTGCCCAGTGGGTTGGAGTCTCTCAACTGATCTCTGACTTTCAGAGAAAATAGATCTGTGAGTACATGTTTATTGGGTGTGTCCATGGGTAGAGTGAGAATTACGAGGTTTCCATGTTGCTATGTTGCTGATGTCACCTCCCATAATCTTAAACATTATCTGGTTTGTTAAGCGCATCTCTTTTGCTGCCTGGTTACATAGTTTTGTTTATTTGTTTGTGTATTTTATAAAGTAGCCTATAAATATACTTGAAATTTATTCATGAGAAGTAGGTCAGAAAACAAATATTACTGTCTGTGGTACTTTAAGATATTTGAAAACAAGGATTAGGTCTTTCATTGCTTTTAATACTTTTTTAAATCTAGAAAACTGTGCTTGATACAATCAGTAAATGTTTATTAAATAAATGAATTGATATCTCCATGCTTCATTAAAAGAAGTCAATCAGCAAGAATCCAAATCATTCATGTAAACACAAACATAATTAGTTTAAACAAGTAACCAGGTAGATATTTCTATATTCTTGGCAAAACACTAGGCCACATTCTTAAGGTCGATTCTTTGAAAATTATTCAACATGCAACATTTCTGCTTAATGCAATTTTTTTCAGATTTCTGTCTTTGATGTTGAAGATTAATTTCTCCTATGGCATGACTCCTCTCCCAAAGTGCCATCTCCCTTCAGGACCAGAAACAAACAAGCAAGCAAAAAACCCATACTTCAGAATTACTCCTGCTTTCTCTCTAGCAAGTTGTATTATTCTTTGTTCATTAGTCTTAATTTGTTCTAATTCAACAACTTATTACATTAAAAGTAGTCCTAAAAAGCAGGATGTGATTACTTTAAAAGAACATGTAGTATTTTCATGTGGGCAGGTAAATGTTACCTCCTTCACTGACTGAGAAATTCTTAAAAGGAGCTATTTTGTCTCTCTTGTGATAATTTTCCCCACAGCAAGTGATTTCTGTTTAGAATTCAATAAATATTTCTAACCAATTAAATAATTTTAAATATTTCTGATAGAAAATAAAAACTAAGTAGCATCTGTACTACTTATGGTTACTTGAAGTTTGTTATTGTCATGACATTATCTGTGCTGGTTTTAATGAGACTATTAACAAAGAAAAGGATTCAGTTCTCATTTGTGTTCTGTGTCCAAAAATAGTTTACTGGTAATGCTGAGAGATACCTCACAGGTGATATGATTTAAATTCAAATAAATAACTTAAAACAAAAACTCCTATGTTGCCTTGCCCTTAGCTAATATTGTTATGCTAATATCAAATGTGCATTATACATTCAGAAGCTTAAATGACCAACAGTAGCTGTGTGTTATTTTTTCCTTAAATTTCTGCCAAATTTTAAAACTAGGCAAGATAATTTTCTTATGTATATTTTTATCTTTAGCTAATGTACTGAATATCAACAAAAAGAAACACAGATGTTTAAAAATATTCAGAAAAGCAGTTAAATAAAACTTTCATAGTCCTACGCATGGCATGAAATAAGAAGTGGATCTGAAAGTTAAATTTAGAGGATGAAGGCTATCATTTGAACATGATTTATGGTCCATTAAGATCTTTCAAATTTCTTGTTTTAAATATATTCAATTTTACTTATAATAAAGCAGAAAACAATTTTCTTGAAAGAAATGTGTTTTTAATAAACATAGCATTTGGTTTTTGCATTGAAATTAATCTCATATGAAAGTGTATGTTAAGAAAATAACAACCCCATTATATTTATAGCAAATGTCTAACATTTTATATTTTTTCCAAATTGTACTGGGATTTATAGATTGCTTATGTGTTCATTATCAATATTATACATAAAACCATATAATGAATTATTTTAAAATTAATATTTAACTTATAACAATTTAGTTTAGTGGCAAGGCCAAAATTCATTTTATGTATAAGGCATTATAAGGAACTTATATAAATTTACATGCTTTATTAATTAGAGTTTCTGCTTAATGTTAGTATAATTTATTCAATTTGTTTTGGATCATATTAATTTACTATCATTTGACATAAATCTTTGATAATAGCTAAAACACAAATAAAGATGCAATATTCTGACTTCTGATAATGCAATTTTAATAAAAAGTGTTAATGAAACCTATCAACCATTTATATTATTCTTAAAAAGTCAGTGGTAATTAAGCAAAAGGATACACTTTGTTTTCAGCAAATTTATGTACAAATGTGCAAGTCTTTATGCACTTTAACAGAACTTCATAATAACCTAATTTCCACATGCCAACCACAGACTGCTGTGTCCAGAGCACACTTACACTTAGATTTTATAATGAGACATAAGCACTACACAACACCATGGAATTTTAGTGACATGCAAAAATACTCTTCCTCTTAAATTTTTCATTCATAAATGGTCATGAGTAAGTGTAAAAATTAAAACTGGTTATACATTTTAGAGTTGATTTTATGTCAAAACTTATATTTATTATTGGTTTACTTATTGACTGCCTTTTTAGATGACTAGTATCAGTGACAGAAGTGACAGATTTCTCTTACTAAATTCTGCCATTAAGCCTCGGTCTTAATGGTCTGTGCTAATTCCACTGGTATTAGCTGAATGGAGAGTTTGGAGATCTCAATCTGCCCCCAGTGGCTTACCTTTACAGATACCCTGTAGGAAAACGCTGGTTGGCAATTTTGGAATTTAATAATTTCATCTGGTACAAAATATATATATACACAAAAATTATCAAAGCTATTGGCACAGTAAGATGTAGTAGAATATATTATATATATATATATATAGGCAATTTGATTTGCAGAGTAGAATTTTACTCTCAGTGGAATGTAGTTTGTATATTGTGATACAAATGAGAGAAATTATTATAATACTAATGCTATATAATATTGACACATAGTTGTATGTGTGTAAAAATACTCCTGGGTCGGGTGCAGTGGCTCGTGCCTGTAATCCCAGCACTTTGGGAAAATGAGGTAAGTCGATTGCTTCAACCAAGAAGTTTGAGACCAGCCTGGGCAATATGGCATAACCCTGTCTCTACAAAATATACAAAAATTAGCCAGTTGTGGTGGTATGCCTCTGTAGTCCCAGTTACTCAGGAGGCTGAGGTGGGAGGATCACTTGAGCCCTGGAGTTTGAGGTTGTAGTGAGAGACATGATTACTCCCTACAATCTATTTGACAACCTGTCAACCTGGGTGACAGAGTGCGATCCTGTCTCAAAAAATAAACAAACAAACAAATAAACCTCCTGTAAAAATGTCTGTGTTTATCACACAATGCTAAAATGTTGCACTTTGAAATAAATAATATAAAATCAGACGATCATTAATTTTATTCATTAAAAATCCACAACTTAAAAAAAGTCAAAGTCAAATTAATATAACCGTTAAAATCATTTGGAGTTTTGAGACAAAAAGTAGCTGTGAATAAATAATCTAAAATTTAAAATATATACACATGAAAAATCCTAGACTTTACTACTATCCAATGTAGCCAGGTAACAAAATTGCACTGTACCTCTTGAATTTGTATATATTTGTGTGTGTGAATTCACATATATAAGAATATATATCCATATGTGTGTATGTATGTATCCAGGTCTATATACATACACACACATATTGAATCTTTAGTGTAAATTTATAAAAACAATTATAATGATATAATGTTACTCCATATCTATTTGTGCTTTTGATACAAGACAAAACATATGTGAAATTTAAACAAATAATATGATATAATATACTAAGGTAGAACATCCATTGCAATTCTTCACTTGCTGCTATTGGTGAACAAGGACAAATTAGAGATTTAAACCACAGTTGCTGTAAATAGCATGTTTTACAGAGGCAGGATCAAAATGCCTTTGGAACTGAAGAAAGAAAGCAAGAATTATTGAAAACAGGGCTCCCTACAAACAGCTCTGCATAGTTTATGTGTCTCTGTGTATAAAAATCTACCTATGATTGACATTTAATAGATGACTATTTTCCATTTCCCCAAGCTACTTGACTTTGTTTTTTTTTTTAAAAAAAGGATACATCAAGGATTCAATAAGATCTGTAAAACATTCTTTATACCAGATTATAATCCATAATTATATTAGTATATTTCATACTCAGAAAACATCAATCAGAAATAGGTATTGGTATGATATAAATCAATCAAATAAGCCTTCAGAACAAAAATGAATAAGGCCTTAATGCTATTTCTTTTGATAAAGGTGACTTTCAGCAGTAAAGATTCTATGTGCTATAGAATGCAGCAACTTTACCCATTGAATCGAGTGTGGAGATATGCAGGAAATACTATTGATTTTAAGCATTATTTGAACCATCTAACAGATTTAAAATGACCTTCCACTGTGATAACAATATCTATAATTTGAAAAGAGTTTGTAGAAGAAGAAATGTTGCAAGGTCTGGAGTAAGATAAATGGCAATTTATGGAGGTCAGTTGGCCAATTTCAGATCAAAATAGTTGATATTGCTGCAAAGCAGTAAACATATCAACACAATTTCTGAAAAAGCAAAATTTAAGGATACTTTTATTTTTAGGGAATTGCTTTGCCAGTTGCTTTGGAATTATTTTATCTATAAAACTAATCTTATAACTTTGCCATTTGTTGCTTTTGGTACATTCATAGCAATCGAATGTATTGACGCCGTAAAAATATAACTAGAGGAATCCATCAGGTTTGCTGAAAGGATGTCATATAATAAACCTTAAGCTTCAGGTTAGCTTGTAATTTTAAAAATAGAAATAATAATAATGAGTAGATTTTAAAATTTTTTACAAATTAATTCTTTTACTCAACCAAATAGATATTTTTAAATTAAGCCTAGTGTTGTCCATAAAGATTCATTTTATTTTCTTCGTTTTACAGTTAGATGTGGTACCCACAATATCCATGATTGGTCCAGATTCATGTATATTTTTAAAAACCAAACAGCTTAAAATAATTCAAGACTTTCTTTATTCCTTTGCTATTCTAAATTAAAAGAGTTTCATGTAAACCAGCATGAATAACTTCAGAGACTATTCATTTTCTTCCCCTATTCTATAATAATTTTAAAACACTAAATAAAAACAGGAAAATAAACCAGCCTAAAAGCAAAGCTCTTTTAGAATGAACTCAAAGTGCTGCTAAAATTACACAGAGAAGAGATAGATATTCTTTCTAACCATCAAGTTATCCATTCAGAAAAAAAGATGTGCTCCTCCAATCATCTTCTCCCTGGACCAATCAGGAATTTTGAATGGTCCATTATTTGTTACATTCTTTCAGGCTCCATCTACTTAAAACTCTTCCCTTTCGGTCTCAATTTGAAAACTTGCTTCCTAGGATAACTAAATTACTATGTTGTGTCCTTACTCAGCATTCTGCACAAACACTAAATGTTCTTGTTCTTGTTAATCTGGTTTCCAGGCAAAATATAATCTAATTTGAAAAAAAGACCTGTAGGAAGTATATTAAGTATTTCTTGCTGATTGGGTACTTTGCGAATTACCAAGAATTTCTTTGTTGAACATTTCAAGGCTTAAAAGTTACAATAATTTCAGTTATTGGTATTTCCTTATGGGTTATTTGCTTAACAGAAAAACCAGAAAACATGTAATATTTTTAAATCCCTATAAAAATATTGAATGCATTCATTTTCTTTACCAAGTGGTTAGCATTTTAACCATTCATCTACTCAAAGTGGAAGATATTAGTAAGAGCTAGGACATATGTGAAAATATAAATGTTTCCTATTTTACATGTATCAAATCTAGGCAGAAAGAGAGAGCACATAAGAGTATTTTTAAATAACATTTTAAGAAGGAAAGCTTGTATATTATTTATCCTGATTTGCCCCATTTGCTTTATCATTTTCTATTAGTTTATGTGCATGTATATTATTTCATCTGAACTATTTGAGAGTAATATGGAGATATTGCTCTCCAACCCCCATCAAAAAATACTCTAAGGTGTATTAATTGGAAAAAAAGGTCATTCATTTTCATAATTTCATTCAGGAAATTTCATAATTCATTGCTATTTTCTAAACTACACTTTTTTCCCATTCTTGTCACTTGATCAATAAATACCCTCTCTCTCTCTCTCTCTCTCTCTCTCTATATATATATATATATATATATATACTTCTTTTTTTTTCCCTGATCAAAGTTCTACTCCAGAGTTGCTAATAATATTTATTTGTCATGTTATCTTTATTTTGTAACATTATCTCAGCCTTCCTTTGTCTTTCTTGATCTTGATTTTTTTTAGAAGATTCCACATTTTGAGTTATTCTAATATTCTTTCATGATTAGATTCAGGTTATGATTATTTTTAGCAGGCATGTAACAAAATTAAGTCTAATACATATTTTGAGGCTTTTTGGAATGTCCATGTTATCTTAGAATTAATCAACTGGAATAATATCAAAGGAGAGGTAGTGTAGAAAAGACTACAGAAAGAATGATCTACCAAAAACATAAATTGCTTTTTCATATTTATTTATTAATCTAATTAACATACCAGGAACTGTTATAGATATGAGGGATAATTGATAAAGATGCTGATTTGTCAATGTCAGGGATCAGCAAACTACAACCATTTGGGCAAATCCAGACACAGCCATTCATTCATGAATTATTTTCAGCTACTTTTATACTACCACAGCAGAGAAGAGTAGTAGTGATAGAGACCATATGCCAACAAAGTCTAAAATATTTACTGTCTGGCTCTTCACAGAATTTTTTTGCCAATCCCTGGTTTAATATGCCATAATTCTAGCTAATGACATTTTTAGATAAACATTTGTTAATAAACAATTGACCAACAAAAAAATATGTTAATACTCAATTCTGTAGTATTTTTTTTTCTGGGGTGGGGAGATTTTGACCTTGCATCTTGTAAATATTTCAGTATCTATGTGGTACAAAATATGTAACACTTTAAAATACTCTACGATTCATATTCTAGGCCTTGCTTAGGAAGAATAAGGAATGGCACTTAGCTAGAAATCCTTAGTGTTTTGGAGCCTACCTCTGACAAAATTATGTTATTCTCTTGCCTACTCCCTGCTGTAGACTGTACTTCAAAGGACTAAGCTCAGGAGGCTTCAGCATTTTCTGTGTCAGCAAAGACTTTCTTTTCCTTCAAGCAATTTATTAAAGGGAGAATCAGATTGACTTTAGTGAAATATATTCTATCTTTCCCGAAGACAGAATTTTCTCCCAAATAAGAACTCTTCTGCTTATGTCTTGAGCAGAATCATATTTTCAAACTGGTGTCTGGACACGCGAATAAATCCCATTACCCAGTAATAGGATTTGTCTGCACACCTCCTGTGCACGCGTTTAGTAACTGAGGAGTCCTTCACAGTGGGCTGGGCTTTTTTTCTTTGGGTTTACTTTGACATCTGTCCAAATAATTTCACTCTATGAGGCATTTGTTTTATTTAAACCCACCAAGAGGGGTAGAGACCAGTGGTTGATAAAATTCCTGAATAACATCAGTATTCTTTTTGATTTCACTCAAGAAGATGCCCTTAAATTAGCTTTTGTCTGGAAAAGAACCACAATTCAATGATTTGCAAAGTAACTTTGGATGAAACCAACAACTATGTTCTTAGATGATGTATTAGTCACTACTACTTTCGAATCGCTGTCATTCACACTGCCTCAAAAATGTGGTTAAAAATTATTAAATGATAGTGATATATATAATAGTATGCAAAAATTGATGTGTTTTGATAGTCTGATGGTAGAAATGTTGTACATTGAGACATAGCAAGAACACACACTAGTTATTAGAATGGAATTGTGACTTACACTAATAATTTCACATCTTGGCCAAAATCAGTAAGTCTAATAAGATGTGAAGCTGGATTAAATGTCCAAAGTGTTTTTACTTGGTATCCTATCGTTGTCTATACCTTCATTTCTAGTTGCGAGCAGATACCCTCCTGCTCTTCCCCTCAGTGGTTCTCTTCCGTGATACCAGTCTAACCTTTTAATTATAGTGATACTAAGAGTTGCTAGCAATTGCTATTGTGACCTATGTTTCTTACTTATATTAACTGTAATTCTTACAACCTTATTGCAAGGTAGACAACATTGTCTTATTGTATGAATAAAAGAATGAAATGTCTCTGACTCTCCAAAGACCAGATAGCAAGTGACAGAGTTGGGATTAAATCTCAGATCTAACACCAAAGATCACTCATTTTTATCCCAGAGCTCTACAGATACAATTGATAATTATTTGGCCTTATTAATTAAAGTAGAACAAATTCTAAAAATATTAATTGCAATTCTAATATGGTTTATTTTCATTGAATTTCATTCTGCTTCAGAATTCTATTTTTCTTAATTGTGGTAATAATAAACAAACAAAAAAAAACAACAAAAAACACCTCTGTGGTGACAGTGAACCTGCATTATTTATATATTGCTTTGAAACCTGCTCATTACTTTACTGCTTGATACTGCCAATGTCAATCTGACACAAACAAGGAGATTTCTGAATATTCAACTTTTCCTTGTCAGATGATGTTAGAGAACTAACCTAAAATGTATCTCCAAGTTTCAGGCATTAAGTCTTGTTTACCTTTTGTAAATAGCAACTTTTTATTATGGCTCTGTAGGTTAGCTGAATTCTTGGTAAATTAAATTGTTTAAATTAAATAATCCTTTCTCAATAAGTTTTAATTGGTTTTATATAAAATACATATCAATACTTTCATGTGGATCTACATAAAACTAAAAGGCAAAAATTACATATAAACTACATCTAATAAGCTATGAGTGGACTTTGCATGTTACCAGGTTAAATGCATACTAATTTGAAAGATGCATAACAGATGATGCTGGAAACCTCTCCCCAGTGCTTACTATGAGATGTCAGAATCAGTTCTGCAAACCCCAGACACCATCACAGCCGCTTCTTACTTCTGTTTTTGCAAAAGGAATGGGAAGTCGAAAGCAGGAGAAAGCAAAAGTAAAACACCATTCATTTTAAAGGAAGTGAAACATGTATAGTAAGAGATTTTTCTTTTGTAAAAAAAAAAAAAAAAAAACGAGAAATATGGAGCAAGGGACATATGAGAAGTTTCCAAGAGAATCACTTGTGATATAGAATGCCTATAAGAGGAGGAGCTATCTAATTAAAGTGCAGAATCTCCAGTGCCATGAATATTGGAGTGACATATACCCAGCAGGTGAGAAGAGATTATAAAAAGTCTAAATACAAAAGAATAATTTCAGAGGGAATAGAAGATGGTAAGAGATAGAAGCAGGAAACAGAGCTGTCTTGGTAGCCACTGGTTCAATTAAGGTTATGCCTTACCAGGAGACAGAATTGAAGATATGGGACCAATGCGAGACATAGATGTCCCCTATGGGAGAGGCTTTATTTAGTTCTAGTTTTTATATTTGTTACAGAATTAGTTTAATTTTGTCCTAAGAATGTTTGAATCTTTAGTGTCCCTTTTGCATTAATTTACCCTTTTCTAACCATCTTTTAAGCTTTAATTTTTGAAAACATTACTATACATCATGCCTTTGAGATAAATAATCTCTTTGTTATTTAATTCTAAAGCTTTGACGCTTCTTGCCTTTACAATTTTAAAAACCACACTCATAAAACTCTGAAATAAATACAGTAGGCCAAAAGCTTTACACTATTTTGGGGTATACCCATATGATCTCTGTAATTATGTAATTCTGTCCTTTAAAATATACTATTTAAATCTAATTTTTACATTTCAAAAATTATCTTCAGTAGTAACTAAGTATATTTTCTGCAAAGTGATTTCTGAGAACATTATTTTTTAGAATGTGAGAATAGACATGTATATTTATAATCTTGTGAGTTTAAAGTCTGTTTTCTGATAGCTTACGTATATACTTGAAAAAAAAAATTTGTACAATTTTGTGATGATATAGTTGTCCCAAAATATATATTTAAAACATATCTTAATGGTAAAGCATTAAAGATAAATTAATCATATTTTTTGTAATTATCATTCCAATTGTTTTCACCCTACACGCCCACTTTTTGCAGAAGGTGAGGTACTTGGAAACTATTTTACCAAAGTGGCACTCAACCCGAGAGACCTGTATTATCATGATTTTCAACTTAAATTCATTTAAAAATTAAAAAGCAGAATTAAATGATGATTTTAAGCAACCTCAACACTTTTGGCCACTCTTGTTTTCATGGATGATTAAGAACATTATATAATCTTTGAGAAAAGTGGAAACAACAATTCAACTTTCAGAATAATATGGGTTAAGCAACTCTAATCCAAAAAATTCAAACTCTGAAATGTTCCAAAATTCAATATTTTTGAGCACTGATTTGATTCCCAAATTTCATGTTCAAAGGAACATTTTAGATTTCAAATTTTCAAGTTAGGGATGTTTAACTGGTAAGTATAATGCAAACATTTTAAGATTTTTTAAAAAACCAAAATTAAAAATGGGTCTGGTCCCAACCATTTGGATAAAACATACTTAACCGGTAACACTTGCCTTTCTCACTATATCTCTCTACACATAGCAATGACATGGCCCAAAACTATAGTACCATTACTAACAATGATATTATAAATGATGATACTTAGAACAGCAGTATACAAATATGCCTCAAATGTTTTCATATAATTTAGCTTTTCCTTAAACTATTTTTCATAGTAAAAACAAAACAAACACTCAAAGTTAAACCACTTAATATGTTTATAAATTTGAAAAATTAGTTCAGTTAGGTAATAAACTTCATTTTATGAAAGCGATATATTACAAGTTTCAAAGATTTGACAAATTCTGTAGAATATCTTTCATGAGTAGATGGAAAATTTCAAACTGCAGGTTCTTCTGCCAGGTAAGAATGGATGTCATTTTCTGGTTTGAGGTAGAATTTATTTCAAGGCATGTAGTGGCAGTACAGTAACAATGGGGCGATAGAATGCACAGCCTGACGTTGTACACTGAATATTAAATCTACAGCGTTTTGGATGATGCAAGTGACATTCAGTTTTCTTAGAAGCCAGGAAATAGTGATAGAGCTGACTACTAGAAGATGGTGCTGGCATTATAGCTACTGGTTTTGGAAGCAGTACTGGAATTCTCCCCATATGAGTAAAGGGACAATCTGGTTTAGTACATTTTGAAACATATTTACAATGTGGGTGAACAAACAAATGTTTTTCAGGAAATGTACAATTAGGGAAGGCTTTGCAAAGTGAAACGAGATGATGGTTAAGTACACTCATCCCATTTCTGCAACCAGCCGGTATTTGCAACACTCCAAAAGCTTTTCTGATTTTTCTTTTGTGCCTTCCTTGCAGTAGTGAGTTCATGTGAGAGCTGGTTGTTCAAAGAGCCTGGCATTTCTCCTGCCCCTCATTTGCTATGTGATATGCCAGCTTCCCCTTGGCTTCCATTATGATTACAAACTTCCATTATGATGACAAACTTCTTTTATTATTATTATACTTTAAGTTCTGGGGTGCATGTGCAGTACGTGCAGCTTTGTTACATAGGTATTCTTCTTAAGGCCTTCACCAGAAGCAGATGCTGGCACTATGCTTCTTGTATAGCCTGCAGAGCTGTAAGCCAAAATAGTATTTTCCTTTCTTTTTTTTTCTAACCCAGTATCAGGTACTTCTTTATGCCAATGCCAACAGATTAACATAGTTATTCTTTTTTCTAGACTGTTCTTCTTCAGGCATAGCTGTTCAAACTATGTTGTTGGTAGCCTGTTTATAAGATGGAAGATAGGTATCTTCAGGCTTTGCCAGAGCTGACACACTGTTGCAGATGGTTCTAGTTCAGGAGCCATAATGACCTTTGTTCTCTTCATATATATATATATATATATATATATATATATATATATATAGTGTGTGTGTGTATATATATATATATATAGTGTGTATATATATATATAGAGAGAGTGTATATATATATGAAGTAAAAACTATATATATAGTTTTTACTTTAACAACTGAACTTACCAGAAGAAACTCTTTTTTTGTGGTTTTCTTCCTCAATATTCATTTTTTTTCTGAGTTATTTCTGAAGAAAGGACTATAAGTCTCTTCTAAGCTCTTAAGCAATTCTGGCTCACATCTCCTTTTCATGTATTTGTTCTATATGTCAAGTATCTTGACAGCATAAATATTGTTTTGCTGCTGTTGAAATAATAACCTGTTTAAATGGACCACTATCTGCATTTTGAGTTGAAGATGCTGATTAATTTCAATACGAGGGTAAGAAGGCCCATATGTACATGTCAGTATAGATTTTTTTCTGAGATAAGTGATTCCTCAGAACAAAATTGAGGTCTTCTTCAATGAAATTCTCTGATTCTGGCTTATCCTCAGTCACATCTTCAGAAGATGCTAGCTTCCTCCATCATTTCACTGCTTGTTAGATTGCAGCTTCAGCCTTACACTATGTCTGACATTAGTGGTTTTCTACTTTTGTGAACTTAAAAGACCTGGAATCTATTTTTTCTCAGGTTTAGTGCTAGAAATGACAAAGAGCAGCACTGCAGCTTCATTCCTTCTCTCATCTATCCAACTGAAACCACTCTTGCTTGAAGGAATGTTACTATTAAACATGTTGGTATCAGAGGATTTGAAACTAGAGGGTTTTGTTGTAACAGGGAGAAGTTTACCATGAAACCATATGATGAATCAAATTGTATTGTTTCCTAGAAATAGGGAAAGATCTTCTATCATTCGGTTCTGTCTTTTCTTTTTTTTCTTTTTTTTTTTTTGAGACAGAGTCTTGCTTTGTCGCCAGGCACCAGGCTGGAGTGCGGTGGTGGGATCTTGGCTCACTGCATCCGCCTCCCAGGTTCAAGCAATTCTCCTGCCTCGGCCTCCCGAGTAGCTGGGACTACAGGCACACGCCACCACGCCCAGATAATTTTTGTATTTTTTAGTAGAGATGAGGTTTCACCATGTTGGCCAGGATGCTCTCGATCCTTGACCATCGTGATCTGCCCATCTCGGCCTCCTAAAGTGCTGGGATTACAGGCGTGAGCCACCGCGCCCAGCCGGTTCTGTCTTTTCTTACTTGATACCATCACCACAATGCAGTCACGAAGTTTTTATCAATGTAAGATCCCAATTTTTGCAATTTCCCTTTATTGACACTTGCAGTTGTTCCTGGTTGCAAGTCTCAATGGTTCTAAGGCAGATGACAGACTTGGTGCTGCTCTGCACTTTGTTTGTCTCAAGCCAACCTTGGGCTCTCACCTGACAGTTCCACGGTAGCCGCCATTGCTGCCTCCACTGCTACACCCGCAGCTCTGCAGAGAGAGACTTTATTAACGAAAGAAATGGATGTGGACTTGAATAGTACCCCAAACACATGCTCATCCTTTCACAAAGAACAGCATATTGATGGAGACCACTCCATCAATGGTGAACGATAAAACGTGAGAAAACAGGACCAAGTCAGAGTCACAGAGGGGTTATACCCCAACCCTGGTATGGTAATTTGCCAAATTAAACCCTTGTCTTTCCTATTTCTCTTCCCTACCTCCACCCTGTAGAGCCACCTCCAGAAGGTGAAAATGGAAGAGGAATGGAAAAGCAGACCACTATCCTCCTCTCATTCTCTCTCTCTCCTAAGCCACACATTGTACCAACAGAGGAGAGGAAAGTTTTGAATCGATTACAAAATTGCAATGTTAAATTTGACTGCTAAGAAAATTATGGAATCCATTCAAGACAATTTTAAAGTGACTCTGACACTTTATATGGCCCATTGAAGAATAATGAGCAGAATAAATGTAACACATGTCATGTTTATACCCTATTGAGACAGACATCTCAATAAGCTGGTTATAAAAACCTAGCATGCCAACATTATAATCATATGCCTTTCAAAAATTATTTTCTTGTGATTCTTATAAAATATAAGGCTATTATCACATATGTGTAATAATTAATAATCTAAAAGAGTTCTTATGTTTAAACAAAAGTGTATCTTCCATTACCTGTTAAGTAAGAATTTAAAGGGTTTCTGATAATAATAACTACCATAACTAATGTTTTGAGTGTTTACATGCTAGATGTAGTTTTAAATAAAATGAAATTTAATTTAGTAATAATAAAAACGTATCTAGCAGGTATTAAAATTAGCCCCATTTTACAAATCAGAAACTAGTGCTTAAAAATGTTAAGTAATAAAAAGCTTCATCTTGAAGGAGTAAATTTGTGAGTTTGACATGTGAGTGTATTCAAGCAATCCAATCGTGAGATAGATAGAATCTGACAAAATGGAAGATGTGCTATGTTCAGCTAGAGAGAGTATTGGCCATATATGTTTTTGAATAGAGAAGAAATTAGACTGATAAAAGTTTCCAGTAAAAACGGACAGTTATCTTTCAGTACTACATCAGGTAAAAAGGAAGGGAGGAGAGTGTTGAAGTCATGATAGGCAGGGAAGGTACCTAATGCAGCAATACTGAACATGAACCTCTTTTATTTTAATTATCCGTATTCTAATGATAACTACTGAAGCAAGGAAGATGGAACTTAATAGAGTAAGATAAACTGAAGTAGATATTGAAAATTACCCTCGAGATATATGCCTTAAATACATCTGATGAGTTGGGTCGGGGGGGGATTCAAAAAAAGCTGAATTTCATGAGAACAGGAAGGATAAGAATTACTGAAACAAATTCACCATCAAGAAGTTAGGAGTCCATCCTGGTGACCCAGACCCAATTTCTGAAGTAAACATTGATTCTAGGCCTTGGCTTATGTCCAATGGAGGCTCCAATTTTCAAACTTTACCACCTCCTCCTATCTTGATGATGATCATCACCTCTCTCTTGGATTATAGTAGTAGACTTCTAATTTGTCACTCTACAAGCTATCTTTCACAGAAACAGAATGTCTCAATTAAAACATAATCAGGTTACTATATTACTCTGTACCCTAATCTTCCAATGGCTCCTACTTTCAACAAAAGTATAGACATAAAAAAAGTACTTGTAATGGCCCTTTAGGCCCTACAAAATTTGATTCACCATCACCACTCCACTACCTGCCTAATGTCATTTCTTCCTAATTTCCCCTCAATGTTTCTTTTCCAACTCCATCCATACTAACCATCTGCTGCTCTTGAAACACAGCAGGTCATATATGATCTACAATTGCCGTCCACCACCTGGAACAACCTCTCAGATATCTACATGGTTCACATCTTTACTTTCTTTAAGCCTTTACTCAAATATAACCTGTAGCCTGAGCACTCTACTTATATTTGTCATTTGTCTTTCACAGTCCCCATCCTGGTACTCCCAATCATTCTTCCTTAATTTTTAAAAGTGGCTTTCCATAGCATGCATGAAATTCTAATATAGTAAAGAATTAGGTAGATGACATAATTTGTCACAAATTTAGAAAAGTTGAGTCTGAAAGAGACCATTAAATAATTAACATGACAGAGTTTTAAAAAAGTTATTAACCAAAATTTGTTTTTATTGTATTGAAGAACTTATAAACCAGTTCTATTAAAAACTACTCTTAAAATTATTTTGATAAAATAAAAATATATGTCTGAATGCTAAGGCAAAACACAAAAGTTATTTGTGATGATTATAAACACTAAAGATAAGCTATATAAATATTAAAATAGGATAGTTATTCTTGGTAAACAGCAAAATTATTTTATCATTTTCTTAGCTGTACCTGTCTCTACTATTGTGTTATAAAATTTTTCTGGCAATTTTTCAATATGGAATTGTTATTTTTATTTGTTATAGGATTGCCAGGAAAATGTTGAAACATAACATGAACTTTCATGAAAAATAAAAATTTAAATTTAACTTTTCATTATATTGGTGTCATTTTTGGGGTTGTTTGGTGTTATTTTGAGCCCATTTCTGCCAAAGGTATTATTGAAAAATTTTAAAGAAAGAACTCCCAAATAACAACATTTTTAAAATATACAGATTTGAGCGTACAGGAAATTGCAAGACTGATTTAGCATGAGTGTTCAGATTTCTGCCTATTCAGACTCTGTTAGCACTGTTAAGACTTTATATGTCACACAAACACTTAACCTATATTTTTTCTCATTTTCTTCCTGGTGAGTTGGCAGATTTCTGTATCTTGCACTTGAAGCCTGGGTCAGGGCACAACTGGCTGGTAACACTGATTATTTTTGCACTACCAAGGTAAAGTTTAAATTAGTTGTTCCTACCCATTCTTATCCAAACTCACTTTATTTGATTGATGGGCTCCCAACATGCTGTCCTTAAAATGAAGGAGTTAATTACATCCCATCTACAATATATTGGGCAAAAAACATAACTTGTATTCTTAGTCATGTTAAAGTGAAAGTTTTGCTTTTTGTGCACATGCCTTACATAATACTACAAATGAAGGCAGAAACCAGAAGCCAGGAATACAACATAAGATCTATGAAACTCACCTTTGCTTATTTTAATGTAAAACAAATAAAATATTTTTATAAAGATAAAAGGGACTTCTGTTTGAAGAATATAAGTAGCCAAACATTTCTCTATTCATCTCTGTAAATACAACTAAATTTCCTTGATGTAAAATATAAAACAAACAGGAAAATTCTCAAAGGTAGAGGAAAAAAACGCAGGATGGATAGGGACCATGGAACACAAGAATTGGTATGGTAATGAGTTTCCTGGGTGACTCTTTGTTTTCTATATCCCAGACTGGTTATTAAAGAGGCTGATGACCCAGAAACATCAACTGACACAGGCAAAAATATCCCAAAACAAACAATCAAAAGCAAAACAAGCTTGTTCTCTTTAGCAAAAATACTAGAAAATGGACAACCTTTTAAACAATAGTCACCGTATTCCAGAAAAACACTAGAGAGAAAAGCAAAAGAGAAAAAATAATCTGTAGTCTTGGCTAAAAGATGCTGAATGGGGAGCCTGGAATTTCACCTCCACTAGGCTGTGATGAGGTAGTAATCTTCCTGCTGAGATGGTGCCACAGAAGACCATGTGGAAGTCAGTACTTGGATTTCTGCCCAGTCTTAAGGAACACCCTCACTCTGTGTGCCATGCCAGCCAGTGGAGACTAGGAAATCTGAACTTCTAGAACTATCCTGTAGTAACAAGATGACCTTTTCTTTCCATTTTGGAGGTGATGTCAAAAGGGGGCTACTAGAGAGTCAGGATTTTTACACACATCCTTTTCCCTATAGTATCAGTGGTGGCCACATGGAAAGTGGTAATGAGGCACTCCTTACCCTCCCAGCAAGGATATCAGCAGAGGCCTAGTGGGTTATTCTGATATTTCACCCCAACTCAGGAACAACAAGGCTTTCATGGGTTCCCATACTTCCTGGTGTGGAAAGATGATCAAGCCTGAGGGTATTTCAAGGCATAAGGGTGAGTGTAGTAGAGAAGTACAAAATCGATGCTGTTTGTTTGATGGGGATAAAAGGATGTTTGACTGGTTGTTTCCTGACTCATGTTAGTGGAAATATGTCAGCCACTAAGATTCAGATTAAGCACTGGCTTAATAGTCTGAATGTTATGCTTTGTTGTTTGGATATGTGAAACATAGGGATAATTGCTTGAATGAGAAAGGAAGATGCAAGAGGTGATACGCCCCCTAATTTTTTAGGGATGGATCATAAGATTGCAGAGGCAAATAGGAAATACTACTCTGGTTTAATGTGAAGTGGGATTTTGAGGGGGTTAGCTGAAGTATAGTTGTCTGGGTCATCTAGAAGGTCAGGTGAAAATTGGACTGGGGGTTAATTAGTATGGAAAGGTTTAATCAATATTTTTGGGGTATAGTCCCAACAGCTTATTTAGCTGACCTTACTATGGGGTGTGGTATATTGTGTGAGTGGATAATTTTGGATTATCAGAGGTAGGTTCAATTCCTATAATTCTAGAAATAAGAGGGTTTGAACCTCTATAATGTACTCTAACAAAGTAACTCTTTTTTCAGACATATTTATTATATTTAGGGTGGAAAACTGGAGATTAGAATTGGTATTAAGATATGTCATATGCAACATACTAATGTGAGTGGTATGAAATTTTTTCATAGAAGACATATCAGTTGGTTATAATGGCATCTGATCATAGAGAACCTGAACTTCCATTCCAATCTAACAATAACAAGGTGGTATCCCAGTTTCTCTATCAAAGCTATGACAGAGGAAGACTGCTAAAAGATAAAATTTAAATAACTCTACAATATTACAAATATAATATTTAGAACATGATAATATTAATATGGGTTAATATTAATATTATTTAATTCCAAAAATATGTTTCAATAAAAAATCATTCATAAAAAATCTACGTTTGGAGAAAAGACAATCAACAGATATCAAGATGGCACAAATATTAAAATTATCTTAAAAGGTTTTAAAGAAGACAATATAAAAATGCTTCAATATGCAATTACTTGAACCAAATAAATAAAATAGAAAGCAATAGCAAATAAATTTTAAAAAGATCCAAATGAAATTTATAGAATTAAAATAAACGTCTAAGTTGATGAGTTCAGCACATAACAGAGAGGGCAGAAAAAGAATCAGTGTACCTGAGGATCAAATGATAGAAATAATCACATCGGAAAACAGAAAGAAAATAAACTTTATAAAATAAATAATAAATAGAGCTTCAGGACGTTGAGAGACTACAACAAAACATCTAACATTTATGTTATCAAATTTTGGAATAAAAGGAGAAAAAATTGGGTTAAAAAATGTCTCAGATATGACTATTGTTTTGTTGTTTTCAATCTGGTAAAACACATATCTTTTCAATATGTGGAAGCTGAGTAAATTTCACATAAGATAACCCAAAGAAATTCACATGTAATTACATCACAGACAAACTTCTGAAAACTAAAGACAAAGAAAATTTCTTGAAAGCAGCCTGAGAGAAACAATGCATTATTTGGGTGGGTGGGGGAAGGAGAGTTAAACAGGAATGATCTCCTTAAGAAAAAGAATTTCAATCCAGAATTGTATTTTTAATAAAACTATCCTTCACAAATGAAGGGAAAACCAAGACATTCTCACATGAAGGCAAATTAACAGAATTTGTTATCAGCAGATATCCCCAAGAAGTATTATTGAAGACAGTTCTTTAAACAGAAAGTCATAATAAAAGCAGGAATCTTGGCGTTTTAGAAAGAAAAAACAAGAGATAGAACAAAAATCTGGGTAAATTATAAAATTTTCTTCTGCTTTTGAGTTTCCTAAATTATGCTAGCAAGCTGAAGCAAAGTTTCTAATACTGTGTAATGTTCTCAGTGTTTGGAGAAGAAATATGTAAGGTAATTATATTATACATTGGGAACAAGAGAGTAAGGAAGGTAAAGCTTTGACAACTTATTTGTTGAATGTTGACACAAATAGACTGTCATAAGTTGTGCGTGTGTGTTTGAGTGTCCATGTGTGTTTACTAACACCTAGAGCAACAAGAGAACTATAAGAGACAAACACTCAAAAACACTAAGATAAACCAAAATAAAGCTCTAAAAAATGTTTAAGCAACAGACACATAAAAGTAAAAAAAAAAATATCATAGAGAATGAAAACAATAGAGACAAATGAAAAAAAGTAAAGAATTAAGAGCTAGCATCAATAATTACATTAAGTATAAATGGTCTGTATTATTTCACATTCATGCTGCTGATAAAGACATTCCTGAGACTGGGAAATTTAGAAAAGAAAGAGGTTTAATGGACTTACAGTTCCACATGGCTTGAAAGGCTGTACAATCATGGTAGAAGGCAAGGAGGAACAAGTCACTTCTTACATGGATGTCAGTAGGCAAAGAGAGAGAGCTTGTGCAGGGGAGCTCCTCTTTTTATAACCATCAGATCTTGTGAGACTTATTCAATTTTATTAGAACAGCATGAGAAAGACCACAGGAAAGACCTGCACCCATGATTCAATTATCTCCCACTGGGTCCCTCCCACAATGCATGAGAATTCAAGATGAAATTTGAATGGGGACACAGACAAACCATATCACAGTGTAAGCTTACCAATAAAGATGGAGATTGGCAGAGTATATAAAAGAACAAGACTCAATTCTATGCTGTCTAGAAGAAACTCACTGTAAATGTAGTTACACAGGTAGATGGAAGATATAAGAATGAAATGGATGTACTATGTAAACATTTATCAAAAGAAATTAAATTACCAGGGAATTATAGTTATTTTACATAATAAAAGAATCAATCCATCCAGAAGAAATGACAATCCTAAATTCATATGCATCAAAAAACAGAGATATAAAACATCAAAGCCAAACTGACAGAACCGAAAAGAAAACTTGGCCAAATCAACAACTGTAGTTTGAGATTTTAAGATCTCTACCTCAACAATTTATAGAAAAACTAGACAGAAAATTAGCAAGGATATAGAAATTAACACCACCACCTACCAATAGGATCAAATGGACATTTATTATAGACCATCCCACCCAGTAACAAAAGAATGAACATTCTTTTACAGTGTTCATTGAACTTATAGCAAGCTAGACAATATCTTGGGCCATGAAACAAACCTCAATATATTTAAAAAACTGAAATAATATACAATATATCATCTCAGCACAATGTAATCAAATAAGAAATTAATAAACAAAAGACAGTGAGAAATTTTCTAAAAAACTGAATGCTTAATATGATATTTCTGAATACTACATGAGTTAATGAGAAAGTTTCAAGGGAATGTTAAAAAATACATTGAGCTCAAAGAACTGAAAATGCAAGATTTAGTGAGAGAAATTTCAACAGTAGATGTTAACATCAGGAGAGAGAGACATAAATTAATAATCTAAGTTTCTATCTCAAGAAATTAGAGTAACAAAAGGATAATCTCAAAGAAAGTTGAAGAGAGAAAATATAATCAAACTAAGAGCAGAAATCAACAAAATTGAAAACTGAAAAACAATAAGGAAAAGTAGTGGTACAAAATATGCTGGTTCTCTGAAAGATAAAAAATATATTGATACATTTTGAACAAAATTGACAGATAAAAAAGAGATTAGTAATTTGTACTTACTAATATTAGGAATAAAACAGAGGATCTGACTACAAACCCTGCAGACATTCGAAGTATAATAATTACATAATCTAAATATCTAAAAACATAAATTTGACAATTTAGTAATCTGACAATTACTTTTTCTTGAAAAGCAAAAAACTCTCACCACTTATTCAGTCTTAAATGTGTAATTTAAATTGACTTATAATTAGTATAAAAATTTAATTCATAATGAAAACCTTCTGAAAAAATAAACTTAAGGCCATGATGAATTCACTGAACATTTCTTCTAAACATTTAGAAACAAAATGATATAAATTCCATGAACTAATTTCCATAAAATAAAAATGGAGGCAACATGCAACCATCTTATTCTATGGAGCCTATGTTACCCTGGTGCCAACAAAGTAAAAACTACAAACTAATATATCTCATAAATATAAATGCAAAATTCTTAACAAAAATCAGCTGGCCCTTTATATTAAGGGTTTCTGCATCCATGGATTCAACCAACAATAAATTAAGAATATTGAGAGATCCAAGATGGCCGATTAACAACAGCTCAGGATTGTAGCTCCCAGTGAAAGCGCAGAGAGCGAGTGGACACCGCACTTTCAGATGAATTT
>CAUYLG010027761.1:0-24266 GCA_963573385.1 Cacajao melanocephalus | reverse complement strand
TGTACGCCAAAACCTAAAATGCAATAAAATTAAAAAAAAAAAAGAAATGAACTGAGAATGTAACTGCCACCTAAGAGGAACATTATATTTGAATGCAACTGTTAAAACAAGTCAATATTCCTTGACAAAGTATGAGGAAATCCAGGCTTTCCACGATATGACATTAGACTGACTGGCATAAAACCCAAAATTATCAAGCAATAATAGCCAAAAGGTGACATATGTTCAGATTTTTTAAAAATTAGCTAAAGATAAAGATGACCAGATGTTGGACTCCGTAGACAAGATTGTTAAAGCAATAATTATAGTTGCATTTAATGATGCAAAAGTGAGTAGTTTATAATCAAGAAAAAAAACCTCAGCTAATAGATAGAAAATTTATATTACAAAATATAAATGCCAATTCCAAAATTGAAAATACATAATATCTAAAAGATTGAGTAATCAGAACCACTTTACCTTCAGAATTATAAACAGAAAGAATATGGAAGAGTGAATTCCATTTCCACATACTAAGAGATAAAGCTACTGTATTAGAAGAGAATAGTGATGTTTGTAGAATAAAGTCCTATATTAATAAAGCACTATAGAAAGCTTAGAATAAATCAAAATATAAATAGTTATATAGCATATTATGTATAGTAACATGAAGTTATACATTTTTCAATAAATTGAGAAAACAGAGCTTTGTGAGGCTTAAAGTATTACATGGACAATATTTAAATATGATATGACATAGTAACTATCATAATTTTTCCATTTGTATTACTAATATTATTTTTACTGATCATGAGGTCATGGTTGATAATGGACTGTTTCTGGGGAATGAATTTTCAACCAGTATTTTTTAATACATTTAGTCATTCCCTTTGTCCTTAAAAAATCTAATCAAAATTTATGCTAAGAAATAAGGAAGGATAGTCAGAAGTTTTGTAATAAACTTTGTAAGAGCGTAAATGTCCAACAGTAGTTGATTGATTGAATGATTCAGGATGACTTATACTACAAATTCTTTTACAACTTAAAAACATTAATAAACTATTTTTACAGAAGCAATGCAATACATAAAGTACTATTGCAGGCACAGTATGTCAACAGACATCTCTACCCCAATTTAGCTTTATTACCTTCTATTAGATAAGATAAATGACAGAAATTTGAATTTACTGTCACCTGTATAGCTATTGGTGGTCTTGTTTCAGATTTAGTGTGGTAAGACAGGGAAGACAGCCTGTAATCTTGTGAACAAGTTTCTTTCGTTGACAAGAGAGGAATTGCTGATACAGTTTTTTTGCCCTTTTTATTGCCTTGCACATGGACATGAAGCCTAGAGCTATAATACCCCTCTTTCAAACATGAGATTACAAGTATGAAACTAGGAAAAGAAAAATAAATATATAAGACATAGAAAAAGAGATAGAATCTGAATTATTGATGATATCATAAAACTGCTATCAAATTATCTACCTCAATATACCCTGCAACAATCAATTAAATATATAGTTTATCAACACTACTGTTATTTATTTATTTGTTTATTTATGTATTTATTTATTTTGAGACACGCCTCACTTTGTCTCCCAGGCTGGAGTGCAGTGGTGCTATCTTGTCTCACTGCAACTTCTGCCTGCTAGGTTCAAGCCATCTTCCCACTTCAGCTTCCTGAGTAGCTAGGACCTCAGGCACATGACACCATGCCCAGCTAGTTTTTTGTATGTTTGTAGAGATACAGCTTCACTATGTTGCCCAGGCTGGTCTCGAACTCCTGAGCTCAAGCAATCAGCCTGACTCAGCCTCAGACAGTGCTGGGATAACAAGTATGAGCCACTGCACTCAGCCTGCCACTGTTATTTTGTTACAGATAAATGAAAATATTTCTTACAGATGCAGGGTCTGTCACAATAAATCAAACTGAACAATTACACTATCATACAGTATGTATAATTTTTGGCGAAATACAATTTCCAGAGATTACATAGGACTGGTCTAATGGCCCAAGGAATGTATTTTGTATGAGGTGAACTCTAATGTCAAACTAATAACCTTAATCATTACAGGGATATATTTGTAAAAGATTAAACATAATGGTGGATAGGAAGACTGTATATATGATTATTTAAACCAGAGCACTTTTGGACTGAAGACATTCTCTTAATATTTACAGAGTATAGAAAGTGACTCAAACTGTCTTGGACAAACCACAATGTATGATCTCACTAGTTTGGGACCAGGGTGGTTATTATGCAAGGTTATCTAAAAATTTTTTGGAAAATGGATTGATCTATGAGAAGTAACTAGGGCTTTTTTAATCTGGCAAGTAGATAAGGCTTTAAAAAAATATCAGGCATATGGGGAAACTAAAGGCTTCTGCAAAGTCCCCTGTACTATGTTTGTCTCTTCTGTTCTTGCCTGTCATCAACTTGTAGTCCAGAGGCATCTTGTTCATTTCTGCAGTGCATGCATTAAATATATCTTTGCTATGATAAAGATTTGAGTCATTATGACAATCATGCTTATAGGTGGATACCGCTCTCTTTCCAATTAAGGAAAGTTAATGTTTCTTAAAAAAATCATAAAAGAAAAGAAAATCATTAAACAGACGACAATTATGGGTAATTCGTTAACTTTATGTAAGAGATACCCATTAACCAAATGTTGTAGTTTCATATTTAAAAGTCACATGGAAAATAAAAGACAAGTAAAAAACAAATGATTGCTAAGAGGTCATGTTGATTGCTCAGCTGACTCAGCACAAACTCACAAGTCTAAACGGTCCAAATAATTATTGAAAGCAATCATGCCAAAAATGTACATTTATCCTAAATTTAATTGGGTATATATTTTAACTTTGATTTCATTATTCAGGGATATGCCACTGTAATTTTAGAATTAGGTAAAATGTAAATAATGCTTTCAAATGCTTTAGGAAAGAATGCATACATGTGATCAGTGCAGTCCACAAACTAGTACTGATTCTGTAAATGAAATATAGAACTGTCTTACTTTATCGGATTCATATCTTCAATATTCCAGCAGGTTTCTATAATATAAACGGGACACCTAAAACTTCCAATCTAGATCTTGTAAACTAAGTCTTAATTTTTTCCCAATAATTTTGGAAAACATCTACATTAATTTATTACCCCAATTAAAAAAAATGCATTGAATATGCATTGATTGATTTTCATAAATCTTACATGTTCAGTTTTTATCCATTTGTATTACAAATATTGATCTTATTTCCAAAACAATGGAAGCACTTTCAAAGGGTCATTTTTTTTTCTAAAATTATATGACTTGCAATCTTATATTTTTGGAAATGAGGGTTTTTGGAGGAAGTCATATTTACTTTCCTATTAAAGAGATAGTTCGGTCAAGCAGTGATTAACTGATTGATTTATATTAGACTTTGAAGTGTTTGTCAACACTCTTATTACATTAAGATAAGCTTATTGTAGCTACTTCAGCTGGTTTGACTGATAAGAGTTTCTTTAAATGTGTTGGAAAAATTAATTTTTCAAAAGAGAAAACTTCTTTTTTATTTTTATTTTTTATGGGTACATGGTGCATATGTTTATGGGGTATATAAGATATTCTGATACAGGCATACAATGTGTAATAATCACGTCTGGGTAAATGGGGTATCCACCACTCCATACATTTATTACTCTTTGTGTTACAAACATTTTTCTGTCTGTTCAGCAGCTTTTGTACTCTTTGTCACTTACAAGTGCAACAAAGCATACTTGTCTCAATGCTTGAATTACCTGTGGCTTTAATCCAACACATCTAAGAAATTTCCAGCCAGTGGCTCATGCCTGTAATCCCAGCACTTTGGGAGGCCGAGGCGGACTGATCACGAGGTCAAGAGATCGAGACCATCCTGGCCAACAGGGTGAAACCCCGTCTCTACTAAAAATACAAAAATTAGCTGGCCGTGGTGGTGCACACCTGTAATCCCAGCTACTTGGGAAGCTGAGGCAGGAAAATTGCTTGAACCCAGGGGGGGGCGGGGGAGGTTGCAGTGAGCCAAGGTCACGCCACTGCACTCCAGCTTGGAACCTGGTGACATATCAAGAATCCATTTAAAAAAAAAAAAAAAAAAAAAAATTTCCAGCTTGTATGCAGTTATGAAGACAAAATCATCTGACTCTCTTTGGTATGTGCAGAGTTTAAACAGAAAAGCCTTTATAGGTCATATATATATAATGGTTGGGAAATTCTATTACATAGGTATGTATGCCATAGATTCAGTGGCATTACCTGGGCCTCTGTATCAGCCTACAGACAAGCGTGCTGTCTGAGGCACTGTAACTTCCACAGACAAAGTCATTTGGGGATGACAAATACAAATTTTATTCATAAAATACCCAAGAAGTTAAACAGAAAAGTATATTAAGGGTAATAACTCATAATAATTTTAAATTTTACATGTTCACTTTTCAAATCATAGCTAAATAATGTATTAATAAAATGTCTCTTTTTAAAACAGCAAAAAAAAATGGCACTTATTTATATTTTTGTTTTTTAGAGAGCATTTCACTCTGTCACCCTGTTGAAGTGCAGTGGCATGATCATAGCTCCTGGCTAATTTTTAAAAACAATTTGTAGAGATGGGTTCTTGTTATATTGCCCAAGCTGGTCTTGAACTCCTGGATTCAAGCAATTATCCAGCTTCAACCTCCCAAAGCACTTAGTTTAACAGAGTAAGATACTGTGTCTGGCTACAGTCTGACATTTATTATTCTCCCTTGCCACTACCGGGTTATAACTTTATCACAACAGCTTTTTTTCCAATTGTCTCAGCGCTGAAATTAAAAGTCCTTAATTTTGCTGTTGTCATTGTTCATGTCATCCCTAACAAGCTGCCATACAATGTGTTACACACTCCTAGAGACAGGTCATAAACAACTGACTGTGAGTTTGGTGAAACGACAGCTCTCTCAGATAGACATCTTTACATTTTACTTATTATAACTCTCAGTGGGTTATACTATAATCTGGCCTTCAACTACCTTTTAACTTTATTTTTTACCAATTCATCTTTTTAATATTTCATCATTTGTATTCTTCAAATGAGCCAGACTTCTGATTACCTGATGACCTAGTACCAGGTCTCAGAATTCAGACCTTATACTCACTGAAACTTCTTTAATTTCTGCAGCTCTTCCTTCCAATAAAAGACTTATCCCACATATTTGCAATAAATCCTATTCCTGTTATCTAAAGTCAGTGTCACTTACAATTTGAGTATATTGAAACTGATGTTTAAATTTTAATGATGTCATAAGTGACCTTTAAATTTGAAATTGACCAAATCAAGAGGGAAAGGCAGATAATGAGGATTTCTTCACTCTGGACAGTCAGAATGACCATTCTTGTTATGTGATGGCAATGCAACTAGTTAAATGACTGCTACAGTGAGTTTTAAGTTTCAAAATATGTCTTCAATTAATGTGTAGCTTTAACACAGTACTTACTTTTGAAAAAAGAATCACATGTGTAGACAACTATATTTTCTTATCTTTATAAACATTTGATCCTAAAGAAGGACAGAGGCTTCCCTAGAGGTTCCCATCATCTTTGTTTCTGTCATGCCAACTCAGGATTGAGGGAATAACCCCACACACATGTTCCTAATGGAAAGCTTTGTTATGAAGGACCTGACATGAAAGCTCAGAATACTGGATACATGGCTGCTTCTTGCAACCTGTGGTAAGAAGTTCCAACAAAAGAGCTGCTTTCCAGGCTGACCTATCTGGAAACAGAAAGGAATAGCAAAGAGAACCATCCATGTAATTGGTTTTGTTAAAAATGCCCTTTCTGCTGTAACCAGTTATTTATGAATGCAGGGTTGAAGGAGTTGTGCATCTTTAAGATTATAAAGCTAAATCATGTGCCTCACACTGAAGTTGCATGAAAAATGGCAGGAATGTGGAAAACTCAGTAGGAGATAAGATGAGCACTCAGGAGGAGATGGAGAAATGGGGCAAGAATGAATTTTCCTGGCTTTTCAAATTAATATTCTAGACAATCATGTCTCCCTCATTGTCCCAAAACAAAATTAGTAATAGTCTTTCCTGAAAAGAATTATTATGAAAATGTATGCTGGTGAAAAGCAAGGAGCTTTTCAAATTAATCATCATGGCGGAAGTCCATGCAGTACTCTGTAACTGAGGTTGTAGAAACCCCAACTGCCTTCTAAAATAGAAGTCCCCAAGGCAGGGCTAAGATACAAATAAATCAATAAACAACTGTTTTCATGGTGTTGTATTGCCCCTGAAACTCTAAAACAATAAAAGGGAGTTTTGTGATTGTTCTGTACTAGAGCAAATTTTAGGCTATAATAAACATTCCAAAAGCAATTTGGACCAATAAGGTTGTACGGTACCCATTTGGAGAATGCTCCCCAGGACTCCATGATGATATGTCCACTAAGTATACATAGGAAACATTAAGGGACTCACTCATTCAGCAAATAGATGAAACCTACAAAAATCTTGTTCAGAAAACTGTGGCATTTGCTTGACCTATAGACTGTAAAATAAAATTCCTTCATCTTTTATCTATGCTTACAGTTTCTGGGGTTTATATGTACATGTATATTTTTGCGATAGGTTGCAGAATGAAGAGAGGCTACGTCTATAATTAAATAAAAGGAATTCACATTGATGAGTATTAATTTGATATTCAATACAGTTTTTAGATGTTATTATGTGACTGACGCTGGGAAAACATGGTCAGAGAAGTACCTGTGCCTTCAGTCTTTTCTTTTCTCTTTCTGAGGCAGGGTGACACGTTCTTACCCAGCCTGGAGTGCAGTTGCATGATCATAGCTCACTGCGGTCTTAAATTCCTGGGTTTGTGCCTTTAGCCTTAGTAACTGGAATTTATCATTGGAATTTTCATTCTTGAGTTCCTGGAAAATGTATTCTTCTTCTTCTTTGGTATAAGACTTTTAGAATAATAGCTCAACAACTACCTGAAACCATACCATGCTAAAGCACACAAGATAAAACGTGAGAAAAAAAAACCAAAAATAACAACAAAAACAAAGAAACACCGCGACATCAAGAATGAAAACGGAGAAGAGAAACAGAGAGTTTCCTGAGTGTCTAGTCCCTGAGAGGCTATGGCTGCCTCCTTTCCTGAAGTGCCAGTCTGAATTCTCAGAGTTACCCTGTTATCTTCAAATAATTTGTGGGCTTTATTTTTCTTTCTTAGGTCATGTTGGATTGGGTTTCTATAACTTACAAGTCAAAGAGGCCAGAATAATGCAATTGACCTTCAACTCTGACATTCCCAGATTCTCAGATATTAAGTCTGTCACCAGGAACACACCCAAGACTGTTAAAACATTTGATAAATATGAAAAGGTTACTAATAACAGCAGTCTTTCCCCGATTAAGTTTATCATTGGTCTTTTAGCCTGTACTCTATGACAGTAATTCAATCCTCACAACCACCTTAGACAGCTATCTGTAAAAATGAGAAGTGGTGAAAACATTTAATTAAGGAGAATTATTTCCTACATTTATTCATCTCCTTTAATCCACTTAAAATAATTTATGAGATTGAGTTTCATTGAAATCATGTGGTTAAATATAATATTAATTTTCACTAAACTAATCTTTATAAGGAACAAGAAGACCACATATGTTTTGTTGAACTCTATATCAAATAAAAAACACTGTATTAATATTTATAGACCTCTAAAATGGTTATTTTTCACCCTGCTGCTTGTTTTCTTGTGATCCTGGGATGCTGACCTCTCTGAGCTTCAAGTTACTCATCTATAAAAGTGGATATATGACAGTAACCAACTTACGTATTCAATTAATGTTTCAATCTCGAATGCAAGTGGTAGAGTCAAGCAAATAAGGATCATCTACCACTGAATACATGACCTAGAACAAGTCACTTGACCTTATCTGTGCTTCTTAAGAAAGTTTTAATTAGGTGTAGTGATTCTATTCTATGTGTCCCATCTCCATAAGTCTTGACATCTATGGATTGCTTATTTGCCCCATTTGTTTCTCAAAAAAATTAATTGCAAGTAGTGAATATGACTACAAAACAGATCAATGTAAATCACTCTAATATTGTGTGCAAACTCTTTTTAAAAATAGCTAAAAACTGCACCCATATGGTTCTAAATTATAAATTATATGTGAAAATTAATATTTGTAAAATAAGATATTTCTTACTTTTTAAAAATCTGCTATAATGTAGAGGTGAAATTAAAGTACCAGGAAAACAAATGTAAGATTGATAAGGAATATGTTTGAAGAAATGTTTAAAAGATGGAAATTGCATGGCATGAATAAATCAGAACCACCTTTTTTATAAAACAAGATAAATGTGGACTTTTAAAATTACTATTTCAAAAGAGGTAAATTTAACTGGAATTCAATTCCTGATTAATATGTGTACTGCAGGTATCTGTAAACTGGAGCATGGAAGGGATTCTTACGCAGTAGCCAAGAACAAATGGTACTATATCAATAAGAGCTGAATAAATACTTATTTTCTTTATCTGGAATTGCCCAGTGAAGAATAAATTGTAGAAGGATAAGAGTGGAAAGAGAGACAATTTGTCTAGGTAGTAATGAGAGAATCTTAAAACTAAAAGGTAAGAGAGAGAAGGTGTTGAGAAGTAAATAAATATGTGTTTTTAGAAATATATTTTCAAGATAGATTAAAAAGGAATGTGTTGAATTACATGTTAGGGATGAGAGGAAAAGAAGAAAATTGAGTGATTCTAGGACTGTGACTTTACCACATATGTACAAAGGAGAGATAAGTGGACAGGACTGAGAGAAAACTAGATTTAGGGAGGGAGAAGGAATTAAGGCATTTTGAGGTATCCACTAGTTGAAGAACTCAAGTAAAATTATCTAATATATTAAGTTTGGGATTATGGCAAGATGAGAGCTGAACTATGAATTTGGATGTTATCTGTACAAATGGTTATTTGTAGCCCAAGATCAAATGATATCAACTAGTGAAAAAGCACAAACCAAGAGAGAGTCAAAGTTTAATCTGTGGGTTACACCAACATCAAGAGATCTGCAAAGAAAAAGAATATCCTAAGAGGAGCTTAAGTAGTCAGGGAAATCAGAGAAAAATAATGATTGTGGCTTATTCTAGAAAGCAAATGAATAAATTGTATTATGTACAGTATGTTCAAGAATATCAAAACCTGATACAAGTCATGACTCACTGACATGATTTAATTGATTATTAAATTTGGAAACAATCCGTGGAAAAGTGTACAAGAATATTTTTGATAGTGTATTGTGAGCTATATTCTTATTGAAGGCATAAAAGGTAGAATAATATATAAGGGAAATCAGATATTGAAATCTTTCTTAAGACATTTTCTTATAAAATGGATGAGATAAGTAGAATGGTAGTATCATGCATGTACAAAGTTTTTTAATTTTAATATTTGGTAAGCAAATTAAAACTGAAAAGCATCAGGAAAACATCTTTGAGATAGCAAGTTGGCAAGACGAGATGCATCCAATGTATAATCACCAGTGTATAATCTCTTATACACTGGTGATGATAATAATACTCTTATTATACTCTTATAATCACCAATGTATAATCTCTTTCTAACTAGATGGCAAGAGAAACCTCTCTTTGCAACCTAAAATAAGGCAAATAGATTACAGCATACAAATCAAGTCCTATTGTGACTTTCTTAAGTAAACAACCGAAAATTCATGTCTTGAATAACATACATGAATAGTTTTTCTAATGGTTACGTAAAACGTTCAGTAAACTGTTGCGCTTCTAAATGTAACATAAGTCAACAGAGTAACAACTAACTAGGTGCTTTATAGGATCTTGCTGTTTTCTCCTCATGACATTTGCTCTAAATTAGCTCTGAATGCCGTATGCTATTTTTTTCCTAAGAAAATATGGTTAATATGCTGTGGACCAAATATAAAGCATATGAAAATATTTACTTGATCAAAACAAATGACAGCAACACTATTCCTTAGACTAAATAAATGGATGCTGAATGCACTCATATGATGTGTGTGTACCATCCTAAGAGAAGCCTTTCATTCATCTTGTGACCTATTCAACTCTGAGAATAAAATTATCATTGACTTCAATGAGATTTTATGTTTACTGAGTATATTGACAAAATAGGGCTATATACTAAAATTTTTCTGCATAATTTTTGACCTAAAGTATGTTATGTTCATAAAAATGATTCATACCATGTAAAAATTATTATGGGAAATTTGTTATGAGTAGTAAAAGTTTGCATGGAAATTTTGTTTTAAGTGGAAATTTGATTATCATTTAAGTTTTTAAAATTCTATTAGCAATAGAATATCTTAGCTGAAAGCATAAATTAATTGAGTTGACCTAAATATTGGCATTTAAATCCAAAACTTACTGTTTTTTTGTCTGTTTGTTTCTCCTGTTCTGCTTATAAAATGGAAATAATTACAAGTTCAAGAGGATATTATTCCCCAGTTTGCTGACTTCATCACTGTTTCTATGACCTCATCACTGACCTATAAGATAGTTTCTATACAAGTAAAATGCATTTCTTTGTTATATAGGAGATGAGTAATGATCACTGATCACCAGTTGAGTGCACAAAATGAATTCTGTTTTTTAAGAAAAAAGAGGGAAAGCCCCTTTTCAAATCTGCAATGTGTTTAGCCCAATGTCCACTGGGAAAGAAAACAATCTAAGCAAAAACATTTCAATTTCTATATCCACTTAAATCTGTAAATTTGTGAGACGTGGTTTTGGGAAATAGCAATAAAGAACAAGTACTGTTGTCTTTCTCCGATATTTTGTGTAGATACTTTCTCTGCATGAAAGCAAAAATTACAAAGTTACTGAGAATTTCATTTTCCTTAAGACTGTTGAACATGGACATCTTTATTTTGGGATCCGCTTTACCAAAGAGATTATCTCATGCTAGGAATTTTCCCGAAAGACATCAACAAAAACTTACAATTGAAATTATACTTTATAATAAAAGACTAAAAACTGTCCTCCAAGATTAGGAATAGCTCTAAGCACGTCTACTCAAAGTAGAACTGGAAGTTCTATCCAGTACAGTAAGGTAAGTAAATATAAATAAAAGTAACCAGATTAAAAATATGAAGTAACATTCTTTTATTTGCAGACACCATGATCCTGTATGAAGCAAAACTTAAGAATCCAGCAAAAAAAAAAGAAAGAAAGAAAGAAAAAAACTGAAAGTAATAAATGAGTTCAGCAAATTAGCAGAATATAAGATCAATATATAAAAATAAGTATTTTGCCTGTATACTAGCAATGAGCTATACAAAAGTAAATTATGAAACACTTTCAAAATTGCATCAAAAAGAAAAAAGGTTTGAAATGAACAAAGAAGTGTAAGACCTGCACAATGAAAATCAGAAAGCATTACACAAATAAACTGAAGAGCATCTAAATAAATGGATAGTCATTGCAATTTCATTATTTTAATGACTCATTTTTATTAAAATCAAAATTTAACCCAAACAGATAAATACATTCAAAACAGTACCTATCAATAACTAAAGAATTTAAAGAATCATAGAAATTTACAAACTGATGCTAAAATTGACACAGGCAAAATACCTACAGTGATATGGTTTGGCTGTGTCCCCATCCAAATCTCAACCTGAGTTGTATCTCCCAGAATTCCCACATGTTGTGGGAGGGACTCAGTGCTAGGTAACTGATCATGGGGGCAGGTCTTTCCCATGCTATTCTCAAAACTATCTGATGAGTTTTTCAGTGGTTTCCACTTTTGCTTCTTCCTCATTCTCCCTAGCCAATGCGATGTAAGAAGTGCCTTTCACCCTCTGCCATGACCGTGAGACCTCCCCAGTGACGTGGAACCGTAAGTCAAATTAAACCTCCTTTTCTTCCTAGTCTCAGGTATGTCTTTATCAGAAGCATGAAAATAAACTAATACACATAAGAAGTTTAAAAATCAGAAAAAGAAGTTGGAGGACTTAATTATACTCAATTTTAAAATTTACTATGATTGTGCAGTAATTAAGAAACTGTTGAACTGATATGAGGAGACACATGAACCAATGAAACAGAATAGAAAGTTCAGAAAGAGTGTGTGTAATTCTTTTTGTTTCTGAATTTTTTTTTTTAAATTTAGTTAAGGACTTCCAATTTTATCCTTATAAAATATCTTTGTAGTTTTCTTCTTGTGACTGTCTGGCTTTAGTAAAATATTAATAATAACCTCAAAGATGAACTGGTAAATATTTTCCCCTCATATTTTCTGTGAAAGTATTCTGTGTAATTATTATCTTACTCTTTAAATATTTGATAGAATTCACTCAGTAAAGGCATTTGGGCCTGTGGAAGTTTTTAATTACTAAATCAATTTATTTACTTACTGTAAGTATATTCAGATCTTCCATATCTTCTTGAATCAATTTTGGCAAGAAGTGTTTTATTATTAGTAAGTTGACTCAGTGTAAGTTGTTTAATTACGTAGGATACATTTATAATATTCCTTTATTATATCACCTGTTTGATTCTTGATGACTGTATTTACTTTTCCTCTCTTATTTGCTTCTTTTCTTTTTGTCAACCTAGTAAAAGTTGACCAATTATTTGATTCTTTCTAAGAATAAATTTTGGTTTCATTGGGTTTTCCAGTTGCTTCTTTGTGTTATATTTATTTTCTCTCTGATATTTAGTATTTATTTTTTCAGCATCATTTCTGTTAAATTTGCTCTTCTTTTCTGGTTTTTAGAAAGACTTCTCCATTGTTATTTTATACATTTTTATAATATAGGTATTTAAAACTGATAATTTCACTTTAAATATTGCTTTACTTGCATCACATAAATTTTGATAGTTGTGTGCTAGTTTTCATCTAGTTTAAAACATTTTCTAACTTACCTTGTAAATTATTCTTTGACTTATTAGTAATTATTGTACAGTTTAATTTCTAAACATCTGGAAATTTCTCTTAATATCTTTGTTCTGATAATTTTAAATTCTTTGTGTTCAGAAAACATACATATTTCAATATTTATAAATTTTTTGAGATTTTTTTATATGGCCTTTTATATAGTCTATCATAAAGAAGGTTCAATGTGTGTTTGAAAAGAACAAAAGAATATTTATTCTCTGTTGTTAGACTAAGTGTTCTCTCTCTATATATATACATATATATATGTATTTTTACATATATAAATATATGTAAACATATACATATATATACCAATTATATATTTTTGTGTCAGTTGATTCAAGTGAGTTGATAGTGTTACTTCAATCTTAAATATGTTTATGGATATTTTTGTCTAGTTATTCTGTCAAGTCTCAAGAATGAGGTATTGTCATGACAAATCATAATCATGAAATTACCTATCTTTTCAAACATGTCAGTTTTCACTTTATGTAATATGAAATTTTATTTGTAGGTGAAAATGTTATAATTGTCATAACTTCTATGTGTATTAACCCAACTATTACTATAAAACTCACCTTTATTCTATAGCAATATTCTTTGTCTTGATATTGATTTTGCATTATCAATTAATATGACCACTACTACTTATTTATAATTATTTTTCATAATGTATTTTTTCTTCTTAAAAAATAACATATTTACAAATATACCTTTAGTACTATACAGCCATAAAAAAGGATGAGTTCATTTCCTTTGCAGGGACATGGATGAGACTGGAAACCATCATTCTTGGCAAAGTGACACAAGAACAGAAAACCAAACACTGCATGTTCTCACTCGTAAGTGAGTGTTGAACAATGAGAACACACAGACACAGGGAGGGGAGCATCACACACTGGGGACTGGGGGATGGGGAGCTAGGGGAGGAATAGCTGGAGGTGGGGGGATTGAGGAGGGATGTCATTAGGAGAAATACCTAATGTAGATGATGGGGCGATGGATGCAGAAACCACCACCATGGCACATGTATACCTATGTAACAAACCTGTACAATCTGCACATATACCCCAGAACTTAAAGTATAATAAATAAATGGTTTTAAGAAAGAGATACAGCTGAATCTCACATTTTATCTTAACTGACAATATCTGAAATTTTATGAGAATTTTAGTCTATTCTCATTAAATAAAACCATCTTTGTGGTATATTTATTCCTGTTTATATTTTGTTTTCTGTAAGGATTATATTTATTTTGTTCCCTCTGTTGATCCTTTACTGTGTTATATTTTGGTAAAGAAGTATTTCTGGAGACCATTTAAACTCTTCTGTTGTTATATTTTAAGTATATTTCTAAGTTATAGTCTTAGTGGTTTATCAAGAAATTACAAGCGACATCTCTATTTATCACAAACTACTTAAAGTTAATACTGAAATTTTTTTTTTTTTTGGTAAAATATAACAAGCTTCCTCAAATACTACCACTTTCTTTCCTTATTTTTTTAATCATATGAATTACCGATTTCAACTGTAAAACCAACAAAACAGTGGTAAAATTATTGCTTTACACAGTTTTACATAGTTTTTCAAAAATAAGTAAAGAAATAGAAAATATTTAGGGGTTTTCAAATGTTTTCCAATACATTGCCATTGCCTTTGCTCTTTATTGTTTTTCTATGGATTTGAGTTATAGTATAGGACACTTTCTTTTAGCCTGAAGGAATTTTTTGGTTTTTATCATACAACAGATCTAGAAACAAATTCTCTCAGTGTTATTGTATTTTTTAATTCTTTATATGTATTTATTTTGCTTTTATTTCTAAAACATCTTTTTGACTCAGAACTCTCTAATAACAGTTATTTTCTTTCACCATACAAAATGTATCATTTGATTGGCTTCTGCCTTCATTTGTTTAAGATGAGATATCTGCTATAAATTGTGTAGAGTCAACTGTAGATTGCATAGATGTACCCATGAATATGATATCATTTTGTTGTCTTGCTATTAAGAGATCGTTTGGCTTTGGATTTTGGTAATTTGACAATTGTTTGTTTAGAAGTGGATCTTTTTCATGCTCTTCTTATTTGAGATTTGGTAAGTTTTTTAAATCTGTTCATTTTTAAAATCAAATTAATTTCAGTCACTATGTTTTCTAAGCATTAATTTATGTCCTTTCTTCCTCTCTTCTCTTGGACTATGTTAGCATGCTTTATGTCTTCCCATAGGTCTGATGCTTTGCTCATTTGTCTTCAAATGCCATTTTATCTTGGTGTTCTAGGTTTTATAATTTATATTGAATAAACTTCACGTTCTCTGATTTTTGCACATGCTATTTTAAATGTTACCACAATTATTAATAATTGCTATAATCCTATGGAAGGTACTTGCATTAACTTAAAACAGGGTATATCCTTAGGTTAAGCAATAACAAGCATAGCCACAACAAGATTTAATTTAAAATATGTGGCTTTCTCAAAAATTCAAAAACGTAATGCCCAATTTTTCAGTGTTGGCTGAGAAGCTGGAATTTTTCTTACAATAGAATTATGTTTATATTTTAAACATACTTTTAAATGCAAATAATACTCATTATTGAGATTATTATGCACAAAGATAAAATTTAATAAACATTTCCCAGTGAGTACATATACAGTTTAGAAACAAATCTATTCTCTTATTTGTTGATCAATATTGATTTCATTTTTTTAAGAGCTTGAGGAATCTTCAAAAATTAGGTATTTGGGCTCCGAATAAACATTTCTGGTAGAAGAGCTGCCTCATAGAATAGTCAGTCTGATTGTTGACATGAAATATTCATTTTTAGATTCAAAATGAACACAAGTCCATTTTCATGTTTCTAGAAATGTGTATTATGGTATTTTGCATATAGTTTCAAAATTGCTCCTGTATTGTTGAATGAATTAGTAGTACATGAATCGTCTTTCCATCTGTGTTGCTCTCAAAATTTTCAATTGTTTAGATGAATACATAGAGGGAAGTTTATTCAAGCACAAAATTATAATATAGAACTGCAGAGTTAACCATTCTACAATTTATCTAAAATATAATTATAGGGTTTTAAAAGGACCAGCTCACATAAAAGAAAAAAATTAATAGAAGGCATATACAGAGCATATCAGAGTGTTGGCAAACATACCCATTGTGTAGGCTATCCACCGTCTCTTTTCACTGCCAAAATTTTTCATTTGAACTTCTGGCCTTAGTCCTCTTAAATATATTTCTTTCAAATTAACAAAAACTATAATTTTAAAATCTGAACGAATATAAAATAGCACTGTTTGAAATATGGTAAATTATTTTGAGAAATTCTGAATTTTTTCTACATTCCATTTATATTTCTACTTAGGTTAATTTAGTATTTTATTATCCATACTTTGATTTCTGTCAATTTGACTTCCACCAAAGTATTCACTATCTACACTGACTACATATATATGTGTGTTTGCATATATACAGATATATACCTAAATATACTATAGACCTGAAAAATGTAAACTTTTTTTTTAAAAAGGGATGTTTCTCTAAAACTGGCTAGCAATATTTCAGTGTTTTAAACACTAACCAAATGCTGTCACTATTTACAACAACCTGCAATGTAGAAACTGTAGTTATTCCTATCTTCTAGTTGGAGGGACTGGAGCACTGGAAGGTCATTTACTATGTACAGGGTCATACATTTACTAAATGACAGAATCAGGTTTGGAGTAAATGGGAATTGATTCCAGAGCCTGTGCTCTTAACTATGTTCCCACTGAAAAACTTGTACTACTATTCCGTATAATCAATCAGGTTTTAAAAATAAACACATCCGGTAGTATCTTTGGTTTAAAAGTTATTTTATATAAGTTAACCACTGGATCACTTAATAAGGAGGAGAAACACTTGCCTGTGTTTATTCGGCCTACAAGCAATTTCTGGCTTTAAAATAAATTTATGTCATAAACTCTTCCTTTATTGCTGAGGATAAAGAGATGAAAAATAACTTCAACTGCTTTTAAAAACAAGATCATACAATGATGTAATGTCATGTAAAATAAAAATGAATATATTTTAGTCTCCATGGAATAAAGAAAAAAAAAAAACAAGAAAAGGGGAAAATCAGTAATTATACAGACCAAGATATTAAGTTGGCCATATAGGACACTGTTGGGTAGGAAGGAGGAGTAAAGACTTTCTCTATTTTTTATTTCTCACATTTTTTAAGATTATTACAGTGAATATCTGTTTAATCTAAAATTAATGTTTTAAATCAATAAATATGAGATTCAAAAGGACATGTTAAGTGCATATAATATTATAATATCTAGAGAGTGTAAATATCTTTATCATGCTGAAACTATCCAAGCAGCATGTGGTATCTCTTTCCATTTCTTAATATCCTTGTGAATTGCAAGATTTTTTTTAAATGACTAATTTTGTTTAAATGTTTCAACTCAACAGATACAGGAAAAATAAAGCAATAATATGTAAAAATATATGAAAGAATATTTTTTAAACATTTTGCAGTTGCCTTTTGAAAATATTTTCACCCAGTCTGTGGCTTGTCTTCTCATTCTCTTGACAGTGCCTTTTGAAGAGAAGTTTGTAATTTTAGTGATATCCATCTTCTTTCTTTTTAGCAAACAGTGTCCTTGAAAATCTCTGTAAAAATCATAGTCATACCCAAGATCATATGGGTTTTCTCCTATGCTGTCTTCTAGGAGTTTTAGAGTTTTGTATGTTACATTTAGTTCTATAAGCCATTTTAAGTTAATATTTTTGAAGAGTTTAAGGTCTGTATTTATACTCATTTTTTTCATGTGAATGCCCAGTTGTTCCTGCATTATTTGTTGAAATACTATCTTTGTTCCATTGTATTTCCTTTGCTCCTTTATCAAAGATCATTTGACTATATGTGGGTATATTTTTAAGCTCTCTGCTCTGTTCCATTAGTTTATTAGTCTATTCTTTTGCTAATGCCACACTGTCTTCATTACAGTAGCCTTATAATAATAAGTCTCAAAATTATATAATGTCAGTCATCTTCTCATTTTGTTCTTTTCCTTCAATATTGAGTTGGTTATTCTGGGCATTTTACCTCTTCATATGAATTTTAGGATCAGTTGGTCTACATTCACAAAATAATTTGCTGGGAGTTTAATCAGGATTGTATTGAAACTGTAGATCTTGATCGTGAGAAGAACCAATATCTTAACATATATAAGTCTTATCTATAGACATGGCATACCATTTCATTTATTTAGTTCTTCTTTGATATTAATTCATTTCTAAAATGCCTTTTAGTTGGAATTATAGAGTATATAGCATTTTCAAACTGACTTCATTAAATTAGCAATATGCTTTAATTTTTTTCCATGTCTTTCAAGCCTTAAAGCTCATTTCTAAATAATATTTGACAATATAAGTACATCTAAGTTCCCTGCCAGCCCATGAAAGTTTTTAAATCCTATATAAACGGTGGGGGGGGGGGATATTCTATCCTGTTGATACTATAAACCCTGTATTTAAAAGTCTCTGATAGCTCATTTTGATCCTGAGTGAACCTTCATAGGGCCCTGCCTTGCATGTGATATTCATTCTCTCCCAGGTTGTGAATACATCTGACTTTAAACTTCTGTTGGCCTCATCTGTCCAGGGTATTGTGTCCTGCATTTGGTCATCCTCATGAACTAGGGTGGTAATCCCTCTTTGACTAGCAGGGTGAATGTAAGGTGATTGCAACAAGTTGACAAGATTTTAATATACGTCTTTATTCATATTATTCTGGAAATAAACATAACATTTGTGGGGCAGAGATAAATACATTATTATTTGTATACTAATCTCCAGCAATAACTGCACTGATCCTCCCTTTGCCTCATTTCATTTCTCCTGGGGAAATGTGATGATAGCTTATCCTATACATGCTGGGGTTCAAATTATAGGTAAAGAATCGTATCAGGTTAATTTCAGGAAAGTTTTCTTCCATTATATTTTGAACTGTTTTTCTTCTGGTTTTCACTGCCAACCCCAGTTATGCATAGTTTAGGTTTGCCTTTTCCTATGATGCATATCTATAATTTTCACTGTAATTTACTGTTTTTTCTCTTTCTTTATATTTGTATTATTGTATTAACATTTTTCTATTCTCTATGTTTTCATTATGCTTTGTGTCATGTCTATTTTCTTGAGTGTTTCTTAGTCATAATTTTTAAAAAGTTATAAAGATTTTTCGGAACCTATTTTACATTTCACTGTATTTTACTGATCAGATTGCACTTGTTTATTACTTGAATTCTTGTGTATCTATCTTTGTTATTACTTCATAAAGCTAACTGCTTATTTTTTTAAGTTCATGTTGGAATTGGCTTATCCTTTTATTTAAAAAAATCATTGTTAAACCATTTTTCTGGTGAGATTTTATTATTATTAGAAATGTTCTATTGATCATTTTAATATTCAAGTCTACTTCTATGAATCTTTGAATATTCCTTTCTGGTATTTGTTTTGGAATGAGTTGATTTTTCTGACTAATAGCAGGAGGTTTTTGTGGACTTGAGAAAGGGAGTAGCTTATGAGGTTTCACATTTTAACGTCTCCCTCCTCTATTGTTACAGTGGTGGACTGTTTTTCTTAATTCGTGCCACCTATGTGTGGCCACCCTTCTTGTGATCCTTAGAACCTAATGTATTTCGTAACAACATCTACTGATGGCCTGAGTTTTCTTTCATTTCTGTAGAGCCCACTCTTTCCAAGAGACAGAGTCCTTTTCTTTAAATGTGAAGCAGTCACTTTTAGAAGTTGCATTTGGCAGGTACCTTGTAAGATCAGTCACCTCTGGGTATTCCTACACAGTTCTGTGCCTTCTTTCTTCTCAATTCACAGTGATAATATTATACTTATCAAAGATTCTTATCAGAATGGAACGTTTTTCATTCTGGGAGTGAATAGATGCTAGAGGTACTTAAAATACGCAACCACAGGAAGATTTTCCTCCCTAGGCTTCTTTCCATGTAAGTGTCCTGGCTGGCTTAGCCCTTTAGCCACATTTGCAATAGATAATGAATTTGCAAGATTTTCCGTCTCCTAATTTAGATGAAAATGTAGTTTTCATCTTTTAAAAAATATTTTTGATGCTCTTGTTGGTTTTCTAAATAAGAAGTAGAAAAAGTAAAAAATTAAATTGTTTATAGCAAAAATAAACATTTTCTTTTAAAAATTTATGATAAATATACATTTAATATTTGTCATGTGCTTTCACTTGGTTTTAACCCACCTACATGTATTATTTTGAAGAAAACTTGGTGTATCCTTTACATTGCAATGATCTAGAGAAAAATGAAACCAAAGGCAAGATAAAGATAAATGTTGTTTATAAGTTAACACTATTCATAGGTTTACCAAATACAAAGCAGAATTATTTAAATTATCAATAGCACAAATCCCATGATAAGACATAAAGCACTACCATTTAAGTTTGTACTAAGAGAATTTCTAGAAAAAATTGTCTATAATCTACATAAAAACTGTCCAGCAATGCAGGAGTGAAGCTTAAGGGAAGACATGAGAGAGGCCTATGAATAGATGAAGAATATTGAAATCTCACCTGGTAGATGGCTGGATCCAATTAAGGGGGGATAAAGAATCACAGAAGTCCAAATATAAAGCTCTATGAAGAACTTTTTTCTCATAACTCCATGAATAAAGTCATTAATGTCTATTTATCTCCTTAAAACTTATGAACTGGTTATACCTTGGTCTTGTAAGCCATGGTTATCTCCTTCATACCTGACCATGTTGCATATATGGTGTTTGGAAGAGACTTCATTTTTGTTTTGTTTTGTTTTGGTTTGGTTTGGTTTGGTTTGGTTTGGTTTGGTTTGGTTTTTTGAGACAGTCTCGCTCTGTCACCTGGGCTGGAGTGCCGCGGCCTGATCTCAGCTCACTACAACCTCTGCCTCCCAGGCTCAAGCAATTCTCCTGCCTCAGCTTCCTGAGTAGCTGGCATTACAGACTTGCATCACCACTGTCCAGTTAATTTTTATATTTTTAGTACAGATGGGGTTTCAGCATGTGGGCCAGGTTGATCTCAAATATCTGACCTCAGAATGATCCACCAGCCTTGGCCTCCCAAAGTGCTGGGATTACAGGCGTGAGCCACCACACTGGGCCTCATGATTTCGTATCTCCTGTATTAGTCAGGATTCTGGGCTCTCCAGAGAAAGAGAACATTATCTATCTATCTATCATCTATCTATCTATCTATGTATCTATCTATCTATCTATCATCTATCTAATCTATCAATCATCTATATATCTATATAGACACATACATATACAGGCACACCTCAAAGATGCTGCAGGTACAGTTGCAGACCATTGCAATAAAACAAGTCACACATTTTTTTTTTGTTTACCAGTACATATAAAAGATATTTTTATGCTATACTGTAGACTGTTAAATGAGCAATATCATTATGTCTAAAACAACCAATGTACATATCTTAATTAAAATATTTTATTGCTAAAAAATACTAACACTATCTAAGTCTTCAGTAAGAGGTAATCTTTTTGCTGATAGAGGGTCTTGCCTGAATGTTGATGGCTGCTAACTGATCAGCATGGTGATAGCTGAATGTTGGGGAGGCTGTGGCATTTTCTTAAAAGGAATAAAAGACAACAATAAAGTTTGTTGCATGGATTGGTTCTTCCTTTCATGAAAGAATTTTTGTTTAGTATGCTATGCTATTTGATAAAATTTTACCCACAGTTCAAATTTCTTTCAAAATCGGAGTCAATCCTCTTGAACCCTGCCACTGTTTTATCAGCCAAATTTAGGCAATAGTTAAAATCTTTGCTTGTCATTTCAACAACGTATATAGCATCTTCACCAGAAGTAGATTCTGTCTCAAGGAACCAGTTTCTTTGCACATCCATAAGTAGCAACTCTTCACCCATTCAAGTTTTTCATGAAATTGCGACAATTCAATCACATTATGATGCTCCACTTATAATTTGAATTCTCTTGCAATTCCTACCTCATCTGCAGTGAATGCCTCCACTGAAGTCTTTAATGTCTCAAAGTTATTTATATATTTTGGAATGTACTTCTGAAGTCCTGTTGATGCTAGTATTTTGACTTCCTTCCATAAATTACAAATGTTCTTAGTGACATCTAGAATGTTGAATTCTTTCTGGGACGTTGTCAATTTACTTTGCCCAGATCCATCAGAGGAATCAGTATCTACAGCAGCTATAACTTTACAAAATGTACTTTAAAAATTATAAAACTTGAAAATTAAAATTATTTATTGAGCCATGGGCCAAAGAATCGTTTTGTTAGCAGACATGAAAACAACATTAATCTTATTATACATCTCTACCAGACCTCTGGAGTGACTAGATGCATTATTAATGAGCAGTAATATTTTGAAATAAATCTTTGTTCTTTGCAGTAGGTCTCAACAGTGAGTTTAAAATATCCTATAAACCATGTTGTAAAAAGATATACTGAATGTCCAGGCTTTATTGTTCCACTTATAGAGCAAAGGCAGAGTAGAGTCACCATAACTCTTAAAGTGCCCAAGATTTTCGAATGTACATGAGCACTGGCTTAAACTTAAAGTCATCAGCTGCATGTGCCTCTACCAAGATAGTTTGCCTGTCTTTTGAAGCTTTGGAGTCAGGCATTGACCTGTCTTCTTTAGCTATGAAAATCCTAGATGGCTTCTGCTTTCAACAGAAGATTGTCATATCTACAATGGAAAATCTGTTGTTTAATTAGCCACCTTGGTCAACTATCTTAGTTATATCTTCTGGATAACTTGCAGCAGCTTCTACAGCCCCACTTGCTAATTCATTTTGTACTTTCATTTTAGGGACTTGTCTTATTTTGTAAATATTATAAACCAACGTTTGCTGACATCAAACTTTTCTTCTACAGCTTCCTCACCTCTCTCAGCTCTCACAGAATTCAAGAGAGATAAAGTATTGATCTGGATTAGGCTTTGGTTTGAGGGAACATTGTGGCTGGAATGATCTATCTAAGCTACCAAAACTTTCTCCATATCAGAAATAAGGCTGTTTTGCTTTCTTATTATTCATATGTTCACTGGAGCAACACTTTTAATTTATTTCAAGAACTTTTTCTTTTCATTCACCACTTGGCTAATTGTATGGGGCAAGAGGAGTAGCTTTCAGCATATCTCAAGCTTTTGACATGCCTTCCTCACTAAGCTTAATCATTGCTAGTTTTCTATGAAAAGTGAGTGATGTGCCATTATTCCTTGAACACTTAGAGGCCATTGCAGGGTTATTAATTAGTATAATTTTAATATTGTTGAGTATCAGGGAATAAGGAGGCCTGAGAAAAGGGAGCATGACTGAAAATAGCTGGTTGGTGGAGCAGATAGAACACACACAACATTTATGAATTAATTTTACCATCTTATATGAGCATGGTTTATGGCAGCCAAAAATAATGAAAATAGTACTATCAAAGATCACTAATCACAGATCACCATAACAGTTATAATAATAATAAATGAGTTTGAAATAGTATAAAAATTACCTAATTATAACAAACAGTGTGATCACATGCTGTTAGAAAAATGGTGCTGACTTCCCTAACCCAGGGTTGCCACAATCTTACAATTTGTAAAAACTTCAATATCTTCAAAGAACAATAAAATGGAATAAAAAAGACACAAGACATTCCTGCATATTTGTATACATTATGAAATTAAAAATAAGACTTAATAAAGGAAGTGACTTACAACATTATGGAGGCTAAGAAGTTTCGTACTCTGACATCTACAAGCTGAATACCCAGGAAAGCTAGTAATATAGTTCAAAGTCTTGAGACCCTTACAGCTAAGAGAAACAATGGTATAGATTCCATTCGGAGTCTAAAGGGCTGAGAACCAGGATCACAGACAGGAGAAGATGGATGTCCCAGCTTAGCAGTCATTGCTGTTGGAAGTTCTGGCTAGGGCCATCAGGCAAGAGAAAGAAATAATGAGTATTTGAATAGGAAGAGGACATCAAATTGTCCCTGTTTGCAAATGGCATGATTGTATATTTAGAAAACCCCATCATCTCAACTCAAAATCTCCTTAAGCTGATAAGCAACTTCAGCAAAGTCTCAGAATACAAAATCAAAGTGCAGAAATCGCAAGCATTCTTACACAACAATAACAGACAAACAGAGAGCCAAATCATGAGTGAACTCCCATTCACAATTACTACAAAGAAAATAAAATATCTAGGAATACAACTAACAAGGGATGTAAAGGACCTCTTCAAAGAGAACTACAAACCACTGCTCAAGGA